>CAIGRB010047994.1:27860-48682 GCA_903798255.1 Fraxinus quadrangulata | reverse complement strand
ATATTAATTAAACAATTAAAATAATTAATATTAAAAATTAAACGATTATATCAATGGGCCATCTGGATTCCGGGCCATCTCTCGATGGCCCATCCAGACCCCCTCATTTAGACCCCGTCTGGATCAAGAAGGGTCTGGATCCGACGACGGATCGTCCCCCAAAATGGCGGAGATCGCCATTTTCGACGATCTCCACTAGCATAACTTCTCAATTTCATCCATAACTCATAATTTACAACAATTTCTACAAAGTTTATTCAACAAATGAGCCTACAACATGCTTTATTTTTTCAAATAATGTATATTAAAGTTTCAAAACTCCCCTTCTTCAGAGAAATGGCAATCTCTGGTCTGGGTCGTCGATCTTTTGGGTCGTCGGTTTCGGTCCGGGTCGTCGGTGAGCCTGGTTGTCGGTTTCAACACTTGTGAGGGGTAAAAATGGTAAACCATTGCCTTATAAGGGTTTAATAATTTTTCATTTTTTTTTAAATGGTCAATGGCCATTGTGGAAAGATGGCCGGATCAACCGGCCATCTTCCACCATTTCCTCAATAAGTAATTAGTTTTATTAGAAAAATAATTGTTTCATTGGCATGGGTAGATTATAGCTTACATATAACCCACCAAGAGTAAGTTTTGTTGGAAATTGGTTATTTAGCTCCTATTTAACTCCTTTTAAAATAAAATAATTTATTTCTCATACTTATTTCCAATCACACGTTTGCACAATAAAACATTTTATGCGTAAATCCAAAACTTTTTTCTCACTTTTTAACCACACATTCTTTAAAATTATTATTCAAAAACATCATTTTTCACAGTAATGACTATCAAACATGTGCTTAATAGATTGGTTTTGGTTAATACCAATTATTTAAGTTGAATTCGTAAGTTCAATACGGGAATTCTTTGGCTGAATTAGATCGTCATAGACTCATAGTATATTTATTTGGTCGAAACTAATTTTTGAGTGAATGATGAAAAAAAAAAAAGATGCTTGAAACTTGAAAAATGGAATTGGATAAACAGTTGAAAATGAGAAAAGTGATTATCCCACATATGAAGATGAAGGGACATTGAACCATGTTACATAGTTATAATTTAACACTTGAATTTGGATTCAAGAGGTACCAATACTCTTTGAAAGAGGTAGGAAGACCGTCAGCATTAGCACAAGGCATTATCATCTAAAGAAAAAGGAGTTCATCAACTCTTGGTTCGGCTAAATTTGAAGTCTTTTTCATTCGTTTCTTTTCTTTTACACTTTTCTTTTATTCTTCTTTACTTCAGTAAGTTGATAAGTGGGCATTCAGTCTCTTGTATTGCACATAAAATTATTTTAAAATATTATTTACACCCAATTTTTCTAGCAAGTTTTATTTTATATGCAATGATTCATAGCTCAAGCATTCTAATAGGGTTAATTTCAAATAGAATAATGATATCTAGTATCAGTGGTGCTATGATACCGTTTTAGGTAACGTTATGTGATAAATTCAATGAAATATGTAATTAAGTGAGTCGTTCAATTATATTTCTCATTTAATGACACGTTAGTGCCACATAGACTGGTGTGTTTAACACCGGTGGTACATAATGTTACTCTTTCAGATATATCAATACTAACGATGACATATTATTAAGATTGTGTTTGAACCACATTATTTTGGAATAATGTATTCTAAAATAGTAGATTGATGGAGAATATGTGGTTGAAAAATAAGGAAAAGTTATTGATGTGATGAAAAATATTATTTTATTGAATAATGTGTGGTTGAAAATGAGTAGAAGAATGAGAATAAAAATTTTAATGTGGCTCAAACAGGGTCTAAATGTACCCCAATTGCTAAACATGTCTTATTATTAAGCCTCTGTTTGTCATCCATTTTTTTGAAACTCTTTTTTTCTCAAAATCATTTTTAATCACACATTCACATAATAAAACATTTTGCACGTAAACCTAAAAAAAATTTCTACTTATTAACCATACATTCTCCAAAAAGTCAATATTTCAAAATTCATTTTTCCAAAAAATTCTTTTCAATGGCTACCAAACAGGGGCAAAATGGACACAATTAAATTATGTCGAAAACTTAGGGATCGAAACACACTAATCGAAAGGTCAGGGGACCATATTGACACATACAAAAATTTCAGGGATTGGTTTTTAGCAAAGTGAAAGACCATGGACCGAATTGCAATATTCAAAAATTTCAAGGATCAATATGCAAGATACCGAAACCTCAGGGATCAACTTAAACAAATCAAAAAATTCAGGTGCATGGATAAAGATTGCTGGAAGATAGGGACCAATCTGCAATATTTGGAAAATGCAGGGACTTCTTGCAAAAATCAAAAGGTCCAGGGGCCAAATTGAAAATTTCAGAAATCTAAGGACCTATTTGTGAATAGTTAAAGATTTGAGGACCCTTCCACAATTAAAGATAATGGTGTGTTTGGTGGCTTGGACAATGTTTCTCCTAAACAAGGAGGCACCGGCTCCAGGTAGGTCCAAAATTGAGGGAAGCATGAGGACTTAGTCCAAAACTTATTTGCTAGTGTTAATCAAAAATATGTGAGCTAAATTTTATTTAGAATTTCAATTCAAGATTAGGAGTAATCTAAATTAGAACATTGTTTTAGTATTCCTCCAACATTCGACTCATTTACTTCTAATTCAGCTTCTCCAACATTGTTAGTTATGAACAAATTGAAAAAAAAAAAGTGTCTTTCCACGAAAGTAATTGTACATTCCTAATGACAAATAAACACTTGCAAATGATGACCCTAAATCCTATCTCAAAACTATTTTTGACGAGAATTTGGACGTCTCACCCAAATTTAATATAAATGTTGAATACTCTTATCAATTAGAATCCTAATTACTTCATTATATTCCTTGAAATTCTCAAGACACGAATCTTTGACACATTCGATAACATTTAAAAATATATATATTTATGGAATATTGACCTTTTCAAGTTGGCTAAGTGGGCTCACTTGGCTTCATTTGACCTAGTTCAGTACTTTTAAAGCGTCCAGGAATGGCACCGCTATCCGGGCTAGTACAAATAATGCAGGGGCAGAGCCAGGAGAGGCAAAAAGATTTTCTTCTACTGGGCTGGCACATAGGGGAAAAAAATTCAAAAGAAATAATTTTTTTTTTTTTTTTTGTACACTAAAAATTAAATGGGCCTTGAGGGCAGGGCTGGGCCTGAGATAATGGCTACTCTATAGTGCACGTCAACATAGTAAGAGTTTACGATTGGATGATGGAGCAAATACCACTTGATGTCTATAAGGGGAAGGACATACTTCGGATTGATGCAGAAAATATTGTGACTAGTGCTTCCAAAGCATCAATGTAACTGTGCCTCAATAGGAAACTTGATGTATAAGTTCGACTCACCTAAAAATCTGTCTTAAAATTACGTAAGATTTATATTGAGTTTTAATTCAGATTATCAATTGTTTGATGTTGCATAGGTAACATGCGTGCAATGGTATTGACATCAGAGTTAGCTCAACCTTTACACAAACGAGGTAGTTGCATAAGGCTCCACACCTAGGATTGTTCTCAAAATTTAGAAATTTTATTTCCAAATGGTATTCATTGCAATTAGAAATACTTATTTTAATAATATGACTTATCGACATTAATTGAATTGATAAAGTAATAAAAATATATAATTAGAGTAGGAAAATTTATCAATAATGTAATATCAGTTTAAAAAATAAGTTATCCAACATTAATATTATTAATAAAAAATAATAAAAATCAACTTAATATTTCATCAATAACTCACAAAAATTAAAGAAAGAAAGAATAAAATAAGTTGGAAACATTGTGTAGGGTTGGAAAAAACATTCGAACCGAACCGAACCGAACCAAATCGAACCAAAACCAAACCTAACCGAACGATTCTTCTTAAATTAAATACTTTAATGGGCATTTGAATCAAGAACGAGCATGTTTGGTTCGATTCTAGATCGAAAATCGAATCTCCTTAATTTGTAAATTTTTTTTATATTAAATAAGTCAAATTATTTAATTTTTTTCTAAATAAATTTTTCAACTAATTAATGGTTGTTAAATACTAGCAATATTTAAAAATATTTTATTTTAACAATTTCTAATTTATTTTTTATTTTTTATATAGATTTGAAGGCTTGAAGCAAAGGAATCGTTGAGATTAAATCGTTCATGTTTTATTATTATTTACGTTTTTGGTAATTTGTATACATTGATTAATAAATTTTATTAGACAGCTTGTTATTTGTATAGTTTTATATTGGACTACATTATTTCGTAAGAGTTAAGATTGAATATATTATTAATTGAATTAATGTAGAGTTGTTGTAAATATTAAAAAAAAAATTATGGTACAGAACTCGGAAATCAAATTGAACATAACCGAATTTCATATTTAATTTGAACTCGACGATTCCACTTAATAAATACCCGAACATTCGGGTTCGACTTGATTATCTTTGAAATCGAACCAAACCAGACCATTTCTAGCCCTGCTGACATCACCGACAATATTATTTTCTGTAATCGATGAGGGAGTGCAACGATGATAACCAACTATATTAGTATCGATGACGTCTTTCGAAATAACTGTTATATATTGAATTCCAGTAGAATAATCTAAAATGAACTATTCGGGATTATCGATGGAATTTTTTTGGTGATCACTTACTCTATTTAATTTTTAGAATCTTGTTAGTTATATTAATATCAAGATTTATTATAATATTACATACCAAAAGTACACTTAAAATCCTTTTTTTTTTTTTCACATATATAGTCATAAACCTATGTAACTTTTATATGGCTTAACTGGTAAAGTAGATTAAAGCATACGATAGTATTAAAATTATGTCCCTATTTAATTTTAAAAACATAGTTTTGAATAGTAGTTTTTTAGAGATTGTGTGATTAAAAAATAAGAAATTTTTTTGAATCTATGAATAAAATATTTTATTACTTGAAATATGTTATGAAATGAGTATGAAAAATAAATTAAAGTAAAACAAAAATGTCAATCAGATTGAAAAAAAGTGAAAGATTAAGGATCCACATATTGTTCTTAACGAGTCTTTTCAGATAACGATCCGGCGCGACCATGTGTAACACGTCTTGAAGTTAAGAGTTGACATAGTCTTCATTGTTAGGTGGAATTGTAACAGCTGAATTGGGAAAATTCTTCAGTAGCCCCCACTGCAACTCCAATGACTCACCCCTTGAGTTAGACTTGTGTTACACGGTCAACCTCCTAGAAAATCTTTTTTTCTTAAAAATATGCAAATATTGGCTTGTGAAAGTATTGAAATATCTGTCTCTTATTATTATTCAATATTTTTCAATTTACTTGCTATATCAACATTATGTCCAAACTAAAATTCTAATAGCCTTAATATTTTGCGAGGTCATCTTATGTATAGAAGGAGTATCCTTAAATTTAAAAAGTAAATTTTTTTATACATTAACTGTCCTCTATATTTTGATGATGATTCTTCTTCTTCTTCTTCTTCTTCTTTTTTTTCAAAAAGGAATATTTCTTAAATTATTATTATTTTTTATTTAACATATTTTTATATTGCCAATCAATTCAAATAAAATTTGAAATTTTAAGAAATAAATTATTGAAATATGTAACTTATTAATTGCAATCATTATAAAGTAGAAATTGAGAGTAATTTTAAAAAGTAAGAATAGGGGTTCTCTTGAGTTTTATTTTTAAGCGTTGGTTTTTTTTTAAAATAGAGAGTGCTCACCTCAAATTATGCACATTCAGTGAGGCCAAGGCTCCACTCGAATCTACGTAAGCTTCTTTTTTGCACGCTTGAACAAACTGTTAGTCTCCTGTGGCCATTTTTTGGTGGAGGAAGAGACGTCTGCGAGCACTCTAACGGTCAAGTCAGTTGATGGGTAATATATATATTGAGTGTGTGACGTGCTAGAGACGTGATCCACAAAATATGTTTTTATGATATATAAATGAGAGAGAGAGAGAGAGAGAGAGAGAGAGAGTATGTTTTTGTGTAAAATTGCGTTACCTTCAAAATAACGCTAAGTGTAAACTTTTATATTGAAAGAAATGGAACAATGACCGTTGGATCAAAAGACAACTGGCTCTTCTAATAGTCGAGCTTCTAGATATAAATCCGTAAATCGTATAAAAAAATTTATCTTGAAAAGATCATTGTGCAAAAGATCTTTTGGAAGAAATGAGGTGAAAGATGCCTTCCATTTAAGAAGAAGAGGCTCGCTGCCCCTAACTCTCTTCCTGCAACAAACGTGGTATCTCTCCTAGGCTATAGTGCTCAGCCTCTACAAGTCACCTCAACGAGCTAGGAAGATGATGTGGAGTGTGAACTTATTGATTTGCTTAGCTGGCTTCCATATTGGCTATGAGTCGGAACCTTGTTGAAAGAGGCGTAACAAAGAGTGTCTTGTGTATATGGTCTTTTGGAAGTGTCTAATGATAGTGTGGTACCATAACTAACACAACACATGGTTAATTAGAAGTAAAGTTAAAGCTAAAATTAGAGAAGTATAAAATGATGTCAAATAAGTTAAAATTCATGAAAGATTTTTTAGAAAGTAAAACATATTTCTACAATAATTATGAAGATTATAATTTTGAAATAAATTTTTTATTCTCTCATAATTGAGTTATTATTTGTCGCCAACAACTTAATTTTATTTTGAATAATGATTCATGACTTGGATGGCCCTTGTTTTTCTTTTATATATATCTAGGCATATATTTGATAACGGTAATGACAAGGTTAAAAATTATTTATAATCGATTTAAATTTTAAATAGATATAAATAAGTGGATAGTATATGTGAATCCACAAAACATGTAAATAAAAAATAATTTGACGAAATTTTAACACTTGCCAAACAAGGGCTCTTAGTCTCCTTTTCTTTTCTTTTATTTTTACCACGTCCAATATTACTTCATCAGTGTGGCAAATATGATAAAATTTTCTTTATTTGAAATTGTCTAAATCATTTCATTATTACGTGCAATTTGGAATAGTCAGCGGGCATAGCATGAGATAAAGTCATAATTATTGTCACGTTAATTAATCGATTGTGCTACATGTATATTATCACTTACATATTTGTTTATCAATAGATATTTGACGAGATTTAATTAAGTCAAAATCTCATCAATCAGTAGATGATTTACCAACACATGATGTGTCGATACTTAATTTAGATCAAAATTTCATTAATCAAATAACTTTCCTATTTATATTTAGAATAAGCATTCTTCTAAATACTTTTGTTTGGATGCTTTGGGTTAAAGATAATTATTTTTATGATGATTTCGTGAAATTGAAGTCTTTTTTCTTGTTACTCCATCGTAATCCCAAACCACTCTCTTGGAAGTTGTAATTATTATTATTTTGTTTTCACCACCCTTAATTAAGTTCTCGATGGTCACTATTTTGACAAAATAAAGTTTTAAATAGTGATTTTTTGAAAAATGTGTATTTAAAAAGTTGATAAAAAATTTATGATTTACGTGCAAAATAATTGTGTAGTTAAAAGTAAAAATGAGAATTAAAGAATTTTGAAATAACAGTCGTTAACATTGGCTAAATATAACGACAAATATTCACCTCTAATTTTCAACCTTTCATAAAAAAATCCTCAAAAAGCAAAGTAGGTCCAATGGACCATGAAATGACATAAGAGGAAGCAAAAGCAACCTCGTAAATTAGCCAAATACAAGAAAATAAGGACAACGATATTTTGCCAATCATTTTTTTTTTCTCTTCTTACAAAATTCGAAGATTGAAAGAATCCAATTTGTCTAATACGTTCAAGTGGTTCAAACTCGTTGGTCTATATATCCAAACAAGTCGAATCAAGAATTCTCGTGCCAATCTTAAATATCTTTATGTCATTAATCCAAGGTTCCAAATCGAAAACTATGCAAAAATGGAAATTCGAGCAATAATTGTGCTAATAGAACGTGTCACCCCTTAACTTGATGTAGACCAAATTAGAGTGCAAATTAATCAACTTGATTTGAAATAATACCAAATATTATTTTTCTTCTTAAAATTATTATGCTGTCTTCTCAAAATCTCTAATTCCATTATATTGTTCCATCCCAACAAATTAAAATAATAACAATAATAATAATTAAAGAATTCATTGAGAAATGTAAACACCAACTCCACAAGACTCGAATTGAGATCTGCTGTTCATCCAATGAACGATTGACGTATCATTTTAAATTAATATATCAAACTTTTCTCTCACTGCCACTTGTGCTTAAAATTATGTGACACTTTAATGTAAAATAATGTATCAATTGAACAATAAATTTTGAATAGCAAATCTCAAACTTTCCAATCCAACCCAACCCAACCCAACCCAAACCAAACCAAAAGACACGCTCTTTGTATGTCAATGGAGCGGACTTAATGGACAGGCTTAACTACCCTACCTTAAATTTATTTCCAGAAAAAACACACAAATGTCCCCCTAGAGTGTACGTCCACTCTAATGCCTTCGACCGTTTGATTAAATTCCTGATGAATCGTACGATCCAAAACTAAAGAAAGGCACATTCTAAGATTGGGTCCCATTTGCAGACATGTTGATTTTATAAATGCTTCAAGATTAGTTATGTTCAGATTATAAACAGCGAAGTGAGGAGATAGTCAATTTTTTGAAATACAGAGCTCCCAATTTTCCTATTCCTCTTCTAATGATTGAAAACCCAACTTTGAAATGATTCAATTTTCAGAAGCTGCTTAACACATTTTTTTTTTCTTGCACAGTTATACGCGTCTGGTCAATTTCCCCTGTTTTTCCTGTGATCTATGATGGAATTGAATCGAAATTGCTCAAATTTTGGCCAGTTTTCTTCGAGAATATAAGTTTTCAAGGTCTGTATTTATATCTATATGACTATATATTTATTCTTTTAATCCTTTTTTAACTCTTTATGTACCCACGGCTGGTTTCAAATTCTGTTATGATGCTCCTAATCTTCTGAATGGCGAAATTTTCAGCAATATTTCCGATTTCAAGGTATTTTCAGTGTTCCCTAAGTCTTCTGATTTCTTTTCAAACTTAGAAATATAATCTGAGTTTACTTCCAAAATCAGCCACTCCAAAATTCTCACTCTGACATTTATCATCAGTTTTCTCGAAATCCTTTGAATTTCCTATATAATTTGAGGGTTTTAGGAGAAAGATCTCAACTTCACATAACAATTCTTCTGTTATTTCACCTTCAAATTCTCATTTTACTTGTTCCAATTTATTAATGGGAATTCAAAAGGATATGGTGAGGTTCAATGTTGGTGGGAGAATCTTCGTGACCACGTCCACAACCCTCGCCAACGCGGGACGGAATTCCTTGTTTGGAGCTATGTTTGATGACAATTGGGACCTTCAACCGAGTGCCACCGCAAACACTGAGCACTTCATCGATCGCAACCCCGATTGCTTTGCAGTCCTCCTTGACCTCCTCAGGTTAGGCGAGCTTCATGTACCCCCAAACATTCCTGAAAAATTGCTATATAGGGAGGCCCTGTTTTATGGCCTCTCAGACCATGTTAGATCGGCCAAGTGGGGCCCATTTGATGGAAATAAGCTACATTTGGCTCAGTCCATAACCGGCCAGGCGCCTGGTGATGGCACCGCCATTCGGGCCGGCCCAGATGGTGGCTGTTGTGTAGCTCATGGAAGCATGGTACATGTATACGATTGGATGCTAGAAGAGCATTCTCCTATCACTCTTGATTACCAGAGGGTGAATGATGCAATTTGGGTTGATTCGAAAAGCATTGTGATAAGTGCTTGCGAACGATTAGGCCGAGGAGAGGGAGGCATGGGGCTGTTCAGTGCATCAACAGGAGAATTAAGGCACAAATTTCATGTAACACATGAAAATCAGGTCAAAAGTTACACAGCTGGTGCATTGAGTCCTAGTTCAGATTATAAGTTGTTTTCTAGTTGTAAAGGTAGGAGCAATGAGTATGGTATTGGTGCTTGGGATCAAGTAACTGGAAAGCAGATAGATTTTTTCTACGAGCCACCGGGATGGTCACTTGGTGATGCTGACAGACTACAATGGCTACATGGTACCAATTGTTTGCTAGTTGCAACTTTATTTCCAAGGAAGGATAATTGTTATGTCAGTTTGTTGGATTTCAGGGATAAAAGCATGGTTTGGTCATGGTCTGATATTGGGGCTCCAATAACGGATGAGCGAAGGGTTAGGGATGCAATAGCTATGGAGGACACCAATTCTATATGTGTAGTTAATGAATACGAAGATTTGGGGTTTATGGATTTCAGGTTTGCTGCTGGGAGTGTAAGGTGGAGCTCCAGAAGTCGGCTAATGAAGGGGAAAATGCCCGATGAAACATGTTATCCTAAACTGGCATTGCACGAAGGGCAGCTATTTTCGTCAATGAATGATAGTATTTCGGTGTTTGGTGGTCCTGATTGGGTATTGACATCAAGGCTACGAAACAGTTATGGTGGTTCTATTTGTGATTTTTCTATTGGAGGCGATAGACTCTTCTCTCTACACAGCGAGGAAAATGTTTTTGATATATGGGAGGCTCGACCTCCACCAATTATTATGTGACTTAGTATTCACCTTGTCTGAATAGTTACCATTTATTTCTTTAAACATTAGGTGATGAAACTACAGTTCATGATTTGCAGGTTATAGAAGAAAATCAGTGTTATCTAGAATTTATCTGTAGATTCATAATGACAGAGAAAGTGAATGATTGCTTATCAACCACATCTTGAAATATCATTTGCTCATATTTTGTACGTACACAATCTGATATCATTCTGTTGATTCTTCTTGAGACAACTGAATAGAGTCATTGACAAGCCTTTTTTTTTTTTCAACAAATCCTCGTAAACAATCTTCTTTTGACCTTCACTTTACAAAGATGATTCTTATCCATGTACTAGTTGTACACGACTTTACCCCTTTGTATGAGATTCCAGATTCCACAAAGAGAATGCCAGCCTTAAAGATGTCCCAAGCATGTGAGCAGTTAGAAAAAAATTGAAGCACTTCATTGAGGCAAAGTAGGGGAATTTTGCTTTTGTTTCCATCCAGTTCAATACCAGTCAGCTCAAGCTGTGTTTGGCTCAGGCTTGGTGGAAATGAGTGACCTAAAGTGCATGTTCGCATGCAGCATTGGTTCGTACTAAACACGACCATAAAAAAAGGTCATCTAGAGAACATCTTTTCCAGTGGAACTGTTTATGATGCACTCACAACAATAAAATTAGGACTCTTCTTTTTAGTTGCAGCCTGCACAGGAAATCTGCAGCCGGCACCCTTTTCTTAAAGGTTCCTCTATCTTTGTTCATTTTAATAATGCTAACTTGTTGTCTTTAACTTTATTTTCTTACAAGATTCAAATTTTTATGGCCTGCATTCCATTAAATTATGTTCAAACTTCTAAAGTGGGAGCAAATCCCTATTTAACTTGCCCTACAGAGAATATACAATTTTGACTCTGGCCAGCAATTTGCACAACAAATGAGAACTAATAGTAGAAACCAAGGATTATTTAACAAACCAGTGATATAATAATGTCATAATGTTGACAAATACATAAATTATATGCTATCATTAAATAACAGACACATACGTAAGATTCTGAACAGTGGAGAGAAAGTCATCAACCATAATTAAACTATGAATTCAAATTATATTAAATGGAGAGAGAGTCATCAACCATAATTAAACTATGAATTCAAATTATATTAATTTTGTTTTTTTAAGAGTACGCAGAAGAAGAGTTGCGAAACGCAAAGTCATGGACAACATGTATTAAACTTCAAAGAACTTTCCTCTATGATAAGCGTAATTCTAAAAAAATGTTGAAACATATAATATAAAGTTAAATTTGACCAAGAAAGGAGAAAGTCTATATACCAAAATGGTTGTGGACCACTTAAAGGCACATCAATAAAATCAAGTATAATCTGGCATGACTTTATTAAGGAACGTGATTGGTTGTGAATCTTTGGGGGTTCACAAACATGGCGAATTGTCAATATTGTCTTCATCAAACGCCAGTTCCATGTAGCCTTGTTCATTTACCGTAGCAGCATTGTGAGGAAACAGATAGAAAAGAGGATCAGTATATACAAATTGAAAGGTCTGAATAATAACTTAAAATAACAAAACATGAGCATCTGATTGTTGTAGAATTGCTATAATAAATAGAGCATAAATCGATCCTACCTTTCCCGAGTTTTCTTGGAGAGATTATGAGCGCCAGCAAATTATAGCTTGGTATTCGGTGTGAAATGTGATGGGGTACGCGAACATTAATGTCATCACAAAAAATCTCTATCCCATCAAGAGAAAAAGAGAATTCATTATTTACAAGCAAAAAATAATTGGTATCATTACTTTGATCAGGCTACAGCTAGATAAATTTTTTAATAATGTTATTTAGTCTCACTGGGATTATAACCCCAGTCTATGTGACGCTAATGTAGTGTTAGGTTATATGCTAAATGAAAGGTAAAATTAAATTATTCATTTAATTATACTTATCATTTAATGTCATATTAGCGCCAAATAGACTGAAGTTATGACCCCAATAGGGATAAATAGCATTACTCTAAATTTTTGCACCATGTTTCAGTGAATAAATCAAAATGATCTCTTCTCATGGACTAGCACCTCATTCTACCTTTTCTTAAAATCTCAAAAATCCCCAATATATTACAATATCACTATTTTCGTGTGCATATAAAGATATGTGGCAAATTGAGCGGCAGGAGGTTGAAATAAAAATAAATAAATAATAAAAAAAAAAGTTGGATGTAAATAGAAAAGAACATATATTCAAAGATTAAAATTAAAACGTAGGAGTGTGTTCCTCATCCTGGAAACACTTG
The DNA here is from genome assembly GCA_903798255.1 of Fraxinus quadrangulata. NCBI lineage: Eukaryota > Viridiplantae > Streptophyta > Magnoliopsida > Lamiales > Oleaceae > Fraxinus > Fraxinus quadrangulata. The sequence continues at coordinate 35,745 of CAIGRB010047994.1, read as the reverse complement.
AAAAGATAAGTAAAAGAACAATAAGATAGGCGTGCAAAGCTATTTATAATTGTTAGTTGTTAATATATATGGATTATTATTACTAGTTTCACAAATCAGAAAACGTGAAATATTACCAACGCGGATAATCACAATGAACTATGCCATTAAGCTGGCCCTGGGCAGCATTTCAGTCATCAGAAGATATAAAGGGTATGTGAGGAGCCGTATAATGGATGATTATAAAAGTACTCATCTGTAAATTCCAAACAGCAAAATAATGTCTTAGTTGCATGCCAAGTCATCATATTTATGCCAACAATGGGATAAAATCAAACGGGGATAGTATAAAAAATGCTCACAAAATATAAATTAGATCCGAAGAGGGAAAGGGATTCAGATAAAAACATGTTGTCTGAATGAAGTCTTTTTCCCAATCAAACCACGATGTGAAAGGAGCTGCTACTATTTGGACCTCTAATATCCAGAACTGACTTGGTAGGTTAAGCCAGAACTCGCTATATTGATCTTATTCCTTTTAATAATCAGAAATTGAACTAGGCCTGTCCACTATCAAGTGTGTCTCTCTAAAATCTTCCATGAGGTATGAAAGTTACTGACAAATTAAAAAGCCAATTCCAAGGACCAAAATCTTGTTGATGATAAAGGTGGGGTTCAACAATTTCCAGAGCTAGTATTCAGGTTACCTACTGCAATTGTCATCCCGTACCCAAGAAGATTTCTGCCCCTCCCACATGACTATCTTATTGGGTCGGTCTGTGCTTGGGCAGGACTATTGTTATTCAATTGCCTAATATCTTTAACATTCTATCTTATATACTAATGTTGAGCACATGTTTTGAGGATAACAGGGAAGGAAAGGGGAAATCATTACCAAAAGTGATAACCTAACCACGCATCAACCAGAACTTGATCCATCCCATGATACCAGTCTTAGGGATTATCAATGGTCATCCAATTGCCATTAAAGCAAACACACAAGCCAAGCTCATCTTTACTCTGCTAATTTCCTTCGGTCTCAACTTCTTCAAATCAAAGTGCCACAGCAACCTAATAGGATATTTCTTGATGTCAGAACATTTGCAAGTCAACCTGTTATACTAAACTCCAGGGATTTGGAAAATCTAAATCAACATAAATATAATTTATTTACTACAGTGTGCTATCAAGATCCATGGTCGAAATGGGCCATATCCATATATAATCGCCTTCCACAAAATTGAAGACTCAAGGGTGTCAGGCTGTATCCTCTGACAACCTACAAATCAGGTGAATAGAAGGTTGAATCTTGGAGAAGAACACACACTGAACAAACATGATATCACAATGCTGTAAATTATGAATGTCAAAGTACCCATGATAAATGATAAAAGGGAGACAAACATATCATCCCTTCTACAATGACCAAGACAGATACAAGAATAGCAAAATCAAACATATTTATGTCATTCAAGAGGTTTTATAAATAAATAAAAAAATATATATATCAATGAGTTTGAACAAAAAACGAATTCCAAATATAATAATGTCATAAAAGAGATTTCATAAATAAAAATGAAAACAATCAACGAGGTTGAACAAAAAAAGGAATCCCAAATGTAGTAATCCAATCTCTGATATTGGACAAAAAGAAAAAACAACATGGGCCAAGAATGGTCACAGTTGCCTTGAGATTTGAAGATAGGACCTAGGCTTGCTCCAATACTTAATCAAATCACCAATCAAAAACTTCATCTAGATAGCAAATGTCAAATTTGGTGCCAGCGCCATTTTTAAAGGCCACTGCCTACAATCAAAATTCATAAGAGTTTGATCTACAGTATATTATCATAGTTAATGTAATTTCAGCTGCTTATCCAGCAAAAAGAAGCATATAAGAGGCTTCTTGTAAAAAAAAAAAAAAATGGTATAAAGCAAGATATAAATAGAAAATAGTTGGTATGACAAAAAATTACACTCTCATCAACACCTGTAAGATGAAGATCTGTACAGAAATTTATTAACTCAGGGGAAAAAAAATATGGTTAGGAACATCATGCATACATATTTGTTTTTGCATGGTGCCGATATTCTTAAAGCGCCAGGGCTCATATGGGTACCATATCGACGGAAGTAAGGCCAGAGCTCCAACAATGTCTTCCACCAATTTGTTCCATGAGAATGATTTGTGGGCACAATCATGTCCCGTGATAAAGAACTTTACAATAGGGGAAAATGGAAAACAGAAACAGAAACGTTAACGTGATATACATCTTACGGAAATAACTTAAATGAAGTTAAATTCTCATTTGATGCATCTTACGGAAATAACTATATTAATTTTCTCGTTCTGTGTGCATTAGAAATTAATGAAAATGATAAGAAAATGACTGTGCTATGACTAGTTTTCGTGTAATATGTGGAGCAGCAGAGGAGAATTTCTAACATAAATGATAAATAAAACCACTACTACTGCATCAGAAATTCCAATAAAAGGGTTCTAATGAAAATCTCCATATACTAGGTAAAATATCCATAAGATTCACACTTACTGTTATGATAAATCTTACATAGATTGTCAAGTGTGAGATGTCCTGGCCAGAAAATTAAACAAGACAAGGTTTTGGGAGCATAGAAATACTAGGTGAAATTACCTTTCTTGGAAGTGTATCAACTATATATTTCAAAGTGACATTATCTGGAAGATGTTCTCTAATTTTCCTAAAACCATAGTTTTCACCCAATTTTTTTCTGTACTCTGCAATATCTGCGGGTACGGAAATAGCTTTCACTATTTTACTCTTTCTCGAGGATACAAGACAATTTTTTTGTTCACTTCTTTTATGGGGTCGACTTTCCAACTTCAAAAGATGTGTGCACGTTCATCAAAACTTACCATTCAAGATATTTCCAGAGAATAGAAAGACCAAACATATGGTTATTCCACTTTAACAATGTGGTGGAAACTATATAATATGGAACCATTTGAAAAAAGGGAAAATTACCGTGAAAACCTTTATCACAATCTACGAACTAAAGTACCAGCTAACTCACTAATTTCTAAAAGATTGGAAGAAATAACATACATAGCAGAAAATTTGCACCAACAAATAGTTAATGGCATACTCAATACTGTTAAATACAGGAATTACATAAGGATATTACGAGAATCTTTAAAACAAATGAATTTATCCATTCAATAGGAAGTTCCACAGCCCTTAGAATTTTCCCTCAGACAGAAGAACCACAACATTTTTTAAAGTGAGATCGCACCAAATGAATTTTACATAACTTACAGTCTTACAGTTAATGTTCTGAAACATTAAAGAGCAGTTCGATTACTCTATTCTTTCCTCCTTGTCTCCCCTTTCACTTATAAAAATAAAAAATAAGAAAATCAGGCAATCATTTTAAGCAAACTCCATATGATTTTCAAGGACTAATAGACTGCAGTTATACAGTAACATGCGAAATCTTGGTCCATTAAACCCACATACATTAATAACCCAAATTTCCTGATAGAAGTTCAACTCAGTATGTAAAAATGCATTAGAAAAAGAACTCGTCAGCTAATTTCAATCCTCGAGTCAACATTTTGAACAGAAAAATAGAGAAAATGAAAACAACTATATTTCATGTGCTAGACCTTCTCTGGCGTCCCTTAAGAATTCACCAAAGAAAAGAAAATTATACAATTTCATTCTTAAGAAATACAATATGCAAACTAACAGAATGTAAGTTGCAGAGAGAGAGAGAGAGAGAGTTGTACCCAGGCCCGGTCCTGAGGCGAGGCCAATGAGGCCCGCGCCTCAGGCCCAAAAGGGGAGGGGGCCTCATTTTTTGGCCCCCCATTTTTTTAAGTCCGGCCCAGCCCAACACCGGAGGCCCTCACACAATTTTGGTCCAATTTTTTTTTTTTAATAACCTAAACGAATAATCTATGAAATTTTCAGCTTCACCCCGTCCGTCTTGCCGTCTCCTCCCCTCTCAACAATTCCAAATTTCAAATCTCCAAGAATCCAATCCAACCCTTCTTCAAGCCGAGCCGACGCCGGTCGCCGGACACCGGTATTTCCACTCTTCTTCAAAGTTCAAAGTTCAATCTTCTTCCCTTTCCTTTCACTGACTCCACAGTCTCCACTCTTCTTTCCCGGTACGTCAGCAACTGTCGCTTTTCAACTTCAAGGACCAAGGTCATCAGGTGAACGTGAATCAGTCGACGTTCGACTGCGGGCTGCTGCCTGTTGTGCTGGTATTGTCCAACTGTGTCTGTGTCGTCTGCAGTTTGCAGTTTGCTGTCTGTTGCCTGGTGCTGCTGGACCTGGTAAGTGCCTGGCTAAGTGGTCTCAACTCTTAGGTCTGGTATTATTTTTGTGACTGTAAGATTCTGATTGGATTTGGATTGGTTGCATCTGTAAAATGATTTGCTTATTTTTCAATTTGCTTAATCTCCGATTTTTCTTTTTCACTGTAGTCGAGTTGGAGAAACAACTTATACCTTTGTTTGGGAAGGGGGAAAACTGTTGAAAGCTTGGACTCGTGTTAACTAAAATTTGAACTTTTGACTCTGGCATAGATTAGCATCAGAATAGATCTTCTCATGTGGTTTGGTTACAGGCTAATTGCTAAAGTAACGGGTCATCCATGTACATGTGATGACTGATGTGAATATAGAATTTCTTGATTGTAAGATAATATTCCATATGTTGTTTATCTAATTGTTGTGAATAGGTTGTGATTCCATTCCATGTGATTTAACCTTTTATTGATTAAAAATGGTAAATTTCGTAGCTTAAGAAAGAGTGATGATGTCCTGGTTAATGTGAACTTTTGATTTCAGGCTTGTCAGATGCAACTGTCGAATAGGGTGTGATTCCATAGTTGTTGTCGATTTTCTAATTTTCAAGTAAGCAATGGCCTAACTTGATATTAAATATATTGAAAATGTTTGAAGCCTGGTCGGCTTATATGGATATATGGATTTTCTTTATATTTGTTTATTGTTATATTGTTTAGTATTAAGTTAGCAATACGTTGCATAATACACTGTTGGATTTTGCATTTACGTTGATTTGGGGGGGAGGGGCCAATTTTGAGAGTTCGCCTCGGGCCCCGAAAATCACATGACCGGCCCTGGTTGTACCAAGGAAAAAAGGAGGAATGTCTTACCCTAGAAACCATGGATTGAAGAGTCCAATTCCAGAAACCCCGTTTTGTGCTTCTAAATTCCAAGGGCTAACACATTTGTACAATTGTTGTTTGACGCTTCCCGGCCAAGGTGAGTACCGGTTGTAAACTTCAGCCCGTGGCATTGGTCGGATCGAGTGCGTGCAAACTGGTTGGATCAAAATCAGTATCGTTGATTTATAAAATAGTTTTTAAAATAGATAAATAATAGTGTGAGTTGTATGTAAAAAAAAAAAAAAATAGTGTTAGATGCCTTAAAAATAATATTTGACGTGATGCCACGTGATATTTTATTATTGGACTATTTTAAACACAATTAATTTTTTCATCAAATCATCTATTGTCACGTCTAATTATGTCACCACCTATCAAATTCCTTGAACGAAGTAGCAAAAACCATGTAAAAATACATTGTACACTTAGCATAATTGGAGAATAGAAGAGAATTGGAGCTAAGTCTTTGTTTGGTCGCATTATTTCTAAATTATATTTTTCTTTCTTATTTTTAATCACACATTTTTAATAAAATTATATTACACGCAAACATAAACTTTTTTTTTTATTTTTTAACTACATATTTTCCATCAAAATATTATTTCAAAATGTATTTTCATATAAAAAAANCACTGTCAATCTCTCATCTGTCCACTAATAAAAAATAGATAGGTATAAAAAATTTTAAGTTGAAAATTAAACTAATCAATCACATTTAATTAATAATTTTCATGCAAATGAGTTATAGGCAATTCAATTGCGTAAAACTTAGAGTATGTTTGATTGCAAGCATGAAATTTGTATGAAAATAAAATTAATTCTAAGTAATTACTTGTAACTTATTTGCACGGAAATTATTAATCAAATATGTTTGAGTTTAATTTTCAACCTAAAAAATATTATATTTGTCCATCTTTTATTAATTAGTAAATAAGAGAGAGCGGGGTGGATGAGAGAGAAAGTAAGTGAATTGCTAGAAAAATAAAAACATTTCTTTTCCAAAAGAAAATATTTTTCTTGTTTTTTATGATAATATGGTCATTAGCTAAATTTTGAAAAATATTTTTCATGAAAAAAGTTTCAATCAAACACCTCAAGAGTAGAAATTTAAATGAAAAATGGATTTTTTTTTTTATTGAAAATAGAATCAATCAAATACACCTTTACTTTCTTTTCATGCAAATTCCGTGACTGCAATCAAACTGGAATGAATGTCCAATTTCGACCAATCTTGAAAACTTGTCAAAAATTGAGCCAAAATTGAATGGGTTGCATTCGTGGTTATTTTTATTTTTTTAAAAATGAACAAAAATAACCTTATAAATATTTGATTCAAAGTTGGATCCCAAAACCTTTTTTTTTTTTAATTTTCCTCAATTTTAAAATTTATTTATTTTACTCCCTCAACTCGATTTCAAATCAATTGATCATCCGTCAACATCTTACCCACAAAAATTGTCATCGTGCCGCCTCCATCACCTTGTTTTCTATGAGAAAAAATATAAATCAATACCAAATTAACGTGTCATTTTCTTTTTCTTTTCTTCTTTTACTTCTACTAAATTGTCAATTCGATCATCACAACTAGACGGTGTCAATTTGACTGGAGGTTCGGACAGTTCGTGGCTCGACCCAGAAAAAGTCCGAGAAGACGTGGCTTGAAAGAACCAAGGCGAGGTTCTGGCCAAACCCTATTTTGGGACATCGGCTCGAATCCTAGCATATCCACGTGACTCGTTGAGCCTTAAACATATATATATATTTTTTTATAAATATGAGATAAAATATTGAGTTTCAAATCAAATTTTATAATTCGTATAAATTGCACAAATTTTAAATTCTTTAAAAAGAATATTAGATTTATCATGAATTAAAAAATAAAAAAAAAAGGCTCAACCTGCTACGTCCTGAACCGAAAGCTCGGGGCGGGCTTAGTTTTTTGGCCTAACAACGGCTCGACTCAGCTCGGATAACAAAAAGTCCAAACTATTTTTACTGGAATCAAGCCTGAATTTCGAATTTTGATTCGGCTCATTGACATTCGTAATCACAACAAATCTCTCGTTTTAGAGAGCAACAAAATGTGTGTTTCTTGAATATAGAAAAGTTTTCGAGAGAGTGAAGATTTAAGAGGATTCTCGAAATTATACTATAATGAAAATTGCTTTGAGTACAGGGGAAAAAATAGAATTAATATAGAATTTTGAATTTCACTGAGGGTGGACCTCGTATAATTAAAATATTGGCAAACCCCCTACCCCACCTCACCCACTGTTGTGTGTATTCTATTAGGTATCATTATTATTTGTAGAATGATATGAAAAAATGTAGAGTCCGTTTGGTTTGTGCTTTAGTTTTCCGTTCAAGTTTTGAATTTATTTTCAATTTTTGTTTTGAGTGTATATTTTAAGATTATTAAAAATGCATTTGACTTGTCATTTTGAGAAATCCTTTCTCAAAAAAAAAAAAAAAATAGAAAATAGAAAATATGTTTGATTTAAAATTTTGAAAAATTATTTTATGACATTTTATATCAAAAAGTTTGATTATTCAATAAAAATAGAACAATTTTATATTGATATATTATCAATAGTATATACATTTTAAAGTTGATAAATTTTATAATATTTTTTCTCATTACAAAAATTGAAATAAAAATGAATAATAAATTGAATTCAAAATATAGAAAATAAAAATTAAAATAAAAATTAATGACGTAAACTAA
>CAIGRB010047994.1:10966-22785 GCA_903798255.1 Fraxinus quadrangulata | reverse complement strand
TTTTTTTTTTTTTTTTTGCAATAAGTACATTTTGAAACAGTGATTTGATGGAGAATGTATAGTTAAAAATAAAGAAAAATTTTGAATTTACATGTAATATTATTTTATTGAAAAATATGCAATTGAAAGAAGGAAGAAAAATATATTTAAAAAAAAAAAGGAATCAAATAAGGTTTAAAATTTAAATATAATAATTATTTTGTTCAAACTGAACATATATAATTTTGTCGTAAAAATTAATAATATTCACCAAATAATATTGGACCAAGTTTTATATAATTCAAAGTAAGAACACGAGTTCGAATTTTTACAATTGTATTAAAACCGCTAATATGTAACATATATTATTCTGATAAATTTAGTATCAAATTCAACGAGTTCCACAATGGTCAAGCTTTCAATATCATAAGGAGAGGTCACGGGTTCAAATTCCTTCCTTATCCCATTTAATTTTAGTAAAAATTGTAGAATTAAAAATATTTCACAATAAAATTGGTGAGAAATGGATTCGAAACTGGGACTTATCATGTGAATATACAAGTTCTAGCCAACTGCGCTGCGAGAAATGTTTGAAAATAAAACAAATTACCATGTATCCTACTATATTAAAAAGGGCACTTCCTTGCTATTGTAGATGCAATAGTAATCCAATGAAATGTTACTGTTTGTTCTCCCATTTTCATTCCTCCAGTCCTCCAATTTTGTGATTTCTTACGTCTTATATCTATTTTAATTGGTTCCAAACATCTTAATTGTGTTTTATATATTTTTTTTAAATTTCTTCACGCTGCGCATTGACATGGTGTCAGTATCTTCGCACGGTGCGGATAAATTTTTTTTTAAACATCCCTACGGCAATGAGGAGTGCACTTTAGATGCAGTATGGTCCAATCCCCTTCCAATTTTTTTCCCCCTTTTTCCCCTTTGTTTTTAATTTTTCCTCCTTTTGAGTGTAAAATGACGTTGTTTTGCCTTAACTTATGGCAAAACGATGCTTTTTTTTTTCTTTTACTTTCTTATTCATTTTCCGACACACGCAACCTTCTTCTTCATCATTTCCCAACTTTCTTCCCAGAATTTGCTCTCTATTTTGTAATCTCTCATCTGATGCACGCGACCTTTTCTTTCTTCTTCAGTCTTTGCCAACTCTTTTTTCATAGAATTTGTTCTCCATTTTTCGAGGGACTTTAACTTCACCAATTATTTTTCCTTGCTTGCTCTAATTGTAATCTGAAAGGGTTTTCCTTTATATGTGAAAGGGTTCAAGATTTTACTGACTCTATTTCCTCCTTCTCTGGTGACATCGGCGAGATTAACGGTACTCATTTAAACTTTCATCTTCTTCGAATTTTTGAGATGAGTTTTTCTGTATAGTACATAATGGAGCAGAAGCCTCATATCTTGCTACGAAGATTGAAATTGGGTACCCAGGAGGTGCACCTTTCTTCAATCTTACTTATAACTCTGACATTCCATGAATCTATCAACTATTATTTATGAATCTTGAAATTATTTACGTTTCACAATTCTTAAATTTTCATCTTTCTTTATTACATCTAACCTCTCTTTCTCATCAATGAATTAAAATCAATATATTATTGAGCCCTGCTATACGGGCCCACTGCCCCCTCACAATATGGGGGCGGACTATTTTATTTGGGGCCTATGCCCCTCAGGGAAGTGTAAACGGGCGGGTACGTTTAGAAAAATCCTATATTATTTTACTTTTATTTCTCTATACACTCATATACATACAAATTGTAGTCTAAAGTTGGGGGATTTCAAGGTATGGCGATTGCAGCAACAATTGTTGTTGTGCCGTTGGGTGTTCTCTTTTTCTTATCTGGGCTCGTTGTCAATTTCATGCCAGTTATGCATTTATACAAGATTAAAAATCAATTTTTTAAAGGTTTTTGATATGGTTTTGATTTAGTTGAGCCAATTATATTTGTTTTTCTTTATCCCGAACTGATTTGCTAAACATTTTTTTAGGGTTTCTTCTTTTTTTAAAAAAAATAAAAAATTTATTTGATCTTTCTTGAGTGATTTTCTAGTTATTTTGTTGTAATATATGTTATTCATGGGTAAAATATTTTTGAATTTGGACAAATGTCACAAAATTTATTGGGGGATTTCTCAGGCATTATGTTTTGTGCTAATAAGACCATTTTCGAAGAACACTTACACGAGCATAAATAAAGCAGTGGCAGAGCTATGTGGCTCCAGCTCATTTGGTTGGTTGAGTGGTGGATCAGAGTTAAGGTGAAGAAATCTAAGCTTGTTACTGTATTTTTGATATTATACATTATTTCTTGATTGCAAAGCTTATTTCTTTATGTCACGAAGAACATTCCGAATATCCAATATCTTAAATGAAGTTGTGATAGTATACTTGTTGATTCACCTTGGAAATTTCAATCATTAAATATGGAAATTATTGCGATGATCAAATTATTTTCACTTTTATAGATTTGGGTACCTTTATAATCGAGTGCAAAGATTTCAGAAGTTATATCTAAAGTTGCAAATACTGTTTGCTTAAAGGGTTAAAATGTTGTGTCTTGATTTACCAGGCTTCAACATTACCTTGGTGCTTAATAGTTGATTAAATATATCGTTATTTTTTTAGTTTCACAAGCACCATGAGATATATTTGTCTTATTCGTTCAAGTTTTAAATAACGGCAATAAGCCATATGAGATAGTAATTTATTATTGATTGATCAATGTTTAAATTGTGCAATTGGGAAAGTGTTGCAAGATGCTCGTTTAAGCTTCTGTAAATTGAAGGATAAGCCTTGGCAAATGATGCCGAAGGCGTAAAGTTCATGTTTTAAGCCTAATGTGATCTCAAGGCACATGCCTTAGGCAGGGTTTTAAAACAATTATTCTAATTTCAATTTTTTGAGAGGCTTATGAATTTTTCTTTAGGTTTTATTTAGGCAAAATAATGTTCATTGTCATGCTTTTCTTTTCCTTGTGCTGACATTCATTTTCACTGCTCGCTTTAACATACAATCAATTTTGGGTCCACGTTAAAAACCGATCACTGCATATACAATATGGCTGCTGTCTCTGCTTACCTATTTTATGGCTACAATAGATGACATTTAAAGACAGAGATTTCTTAGAGAAAATCAAATAACACCTGGGATAAGGTCGATAAATTGTAGTACTTACTAAAAGTTTTGAATAGAATTGTAGATAATCTGTTAATATGGTAAATAGGCTTAGTACCCATTTGCACAACATATGTTGATAACTACCTAAAATCCTAACTTTCTGAATCAAAACTGTAAGGTTCTGTGTTTTATCCTAACTCTCAAGTGCTCAACTATGTTCAGTAGAATTTCAGTTAGATGTGAAATCTACATAATTTTCCTCCAATTTTGAAAGGATGTCTTCCTTGTTTTAATCTTAAAACATTTATATAAATATCTATAGGGAGAATGAGCTAAGCTTTATCTTCAATAAACTTGGTGTTTTTAAATAAATCCTCAATGTGCCCCTTGAGTAGACGTTCATTTCCTTTTCTCCCATTCTATTTGATGTACATCTTCTTAATGTTCTCTATAATCCTTTAACTTGATAGATATATTTTGGTCAAATTAAAGTAAATGTAAATGTAAATTTTTTGCTGTATGAATATGGTTCATCTATGTCATATGATACGTTTTGTGATAGGTATTTGAGGATGCTTATAAGTCACCACTAAGCATAATTATCCTTGATGATATTCAAAGGTAACTACTATTGACTCTAGATGAATAATTTATTGAAAGGCTTGGGAAAGCTCACCCCAGTAAGCTAATTCACACACCACAATTGAATGACACTCAAAGTATTATGTCCAGGAGTTTGAAAGAACTCTTCAAAAGAAGTTCTCGGCCGTTCTATTGCTACAAAAATACATATATGTTTAACAACCACAATCTTGGATGTCCAAGTACTAGTAAAATTTTATTATTATCTGATTTCCCAAATTGAATTCTTTTTTGTTTATATAATTGGTCTTCCAGCAGTTTCTTATCAGCTTTATGTGGGTAGTATACTTATCTCTCAACTTTTTTTCATATTTGACTTCCCACTTACTTAGTGTACCACTTTATTAAGCATCCACATATTATTAGAAGTTGTTAGAAGAATGCTATTCTGTTGGTTGAGTGCTACATGATCTAGAAATTTGTTTTGCTCTTTTCTTAAGAAGTTTTATTATTTTTTATTGCAACTCTATTGTCAGCCATAGTGAAAATTGATAATAATTACTATTCTAAGGTATAATTAGGTTGCAAAGGTCAAATCTTCTCTTTTCAAATCATGAACAACCTTTTGGATGCCACAATTAATATTTTTGCCTTATATTTGACAAACACTCCACCATATGTACATTCTCAATGCTGGACCTGGCTTGAAGAAGGTCCTTTCGCCTGCCGCTCAAAATGTTTTCGGTGCAAAAACTCTTGCAAAGATACATGTAAAGGATATGAAGTACACTATAACATTTGCCTTTCTTTTCTGTTTATTCCTTATTGCAGCTTCAACTGATTTGTTCTAGCAATCTATTTACAGGTTTTGGGCACTAACTCTTTGGGGTGACTACTTCAAGTCGTTGACCCAATGTTGAATTCTCTTTTATATTTTCCTTTCAAGTGTTCTAGAAATATGATCATTTAATCTTTGGTCGTTTTCTCCCAGTTCATTAGCAGGCTTTTTTAGTGGATGTTACAAATAACCAATAGAAGAAGCATAAATGACAATAGAATAATTATCCACTTTGTCTCAGCATACTTCTGTAAGTTCCATCCTGGCTCATTCGTCTTAATTTGTAGATATTGCATCCTATCCTTTTGGCACTTCGTTGCTATCTATTTTCATGTTTCAATGCATACTTTATTATTTAATGGGTATAATATTTCTTACTCTTGTAAAGCTACAGTTTTTATGTCAAATATTTTTATTATCATGTACCACCATGTTGTAGACACGCATGATGAGGCTTAAATTCTAATTTTTGGTGTTTTTTTTTTTATGCAGTAGTATTAGCTTTTGAACCAATGATCTTGTTAGATACAGCATTAGCGAGACACATAATGCATCTGATCTCCGATAGAGGGAAGGAATGTGTTCATTCATTCATTTTTTTTTTTTTTTTGGGATGGAGAAGGGGGTTGGTGGTTTGGGTCGCAAATTTATTTTTGATATATAGTTAAGTACCGAGTATTACTTTATCTAGGGTATATCAGCCGCGAGCTTGTTAGTATGCTTACTACTCTCCAAGTTAGAAATTGTTGCTATATTGTTGACCACTTGAATGATGATATGTCTGCTACGATTTCATTATATTTAAACTGGATGTAAAGTAATTCTACCATAAATTTAATCATGGATGATTCACGATACAAAAACTTTCATCAATAAAAGAAAACATGTCACAAAAAAATAGACATTTCCAAAACTATCTCAGGGAACGAGACAAATGGATTAGACATAGTCATCTAAACGTTACTGGTGAAAGATCTGATGGGCAAGTCCTTTCAACAAATTTTAAGGTGGACTTTATAGCATATGAGATAATGCAATGAACCAAATGATCAGACTTCACCAAGCACTTCGAATCTTCAACAATGTTTGGAAAATCTACAATTTTGACGCTAATAAAAATACAATAAATACAAAACTCGTGCAACGCACGTGACAACGACTAATATAATCTAAAAAAATTATTCATTGTTAACACACGTGGCATGCGCGGCCGTCGGGCTCACTGGGTGCTAGATCTGCCACTGTACACGAGTTTCTCCTTTTTGCCTCTTTTGGTCCTATTATATCCTAACTTTCGTCTTTTTATATTAATCATTTTTAATTCAGAGTGTAATCTATAAAAACGATATCTATATATATTAAGTTGAAATACCCTCAATCCACTACAAAATTCAAGATTTTACAATTTAGAGTTTCTATAAAATTAAAGGTTTTTCAACATTTTGAAATTTCGTAAACATTTCGTGATTCTTCAAATTCAAGCTTATACTAATATTGAAATTGGAGAGTTTTGAAATGTTATGAAACTCGAATTCAGCGTAATCTCAAATTTGGAAAATCTCGAAATGCTGTGAAATCTTGAATTTCACAAAAATTTTAAACTGTGGAATCTCTTGTTTTGTACCATATTAAGAAGTTTGGGCATAAAATTATCAAAAGAGGCAAAATGTGGAATCTAAGTGCGGAACATGTGAGATAATTAGTGTATAATTTTTACAAAGAAAATAATATATCATTGAAAATATAATTAAAATTGGAGTTCAACACAAAAAATGAAGTATAATCCAGAGTTGTAGATCAAAGGTTTTGTGCGTTTGAAGTTAGATAGTGGAACAAATTCAAAATTTGCCAGCAACTCGAAATTTGCACACCAAACTTGAAATTTGCATATCAAATTCGAGATTTTCAAAGCATATGTCTACAAATTTGATGTTTGACCAGCGAAAATTCATCATTTCACATATTCTACAGTTGGCTTGACACTAAGCCCCCTCTTTAATTTGGATTAAAATCCAATTAAAATCTCAAATCAAAGTCAACAATTAATTTTAATCACACATTTTATAGGATCCACAACTTTTCAACCACACATTTCATTACTTTTATCAAAATTTACTAAAATTTATATTTTAATCTTTACCAATCAGGGGCTAAATTTCTACATTTACATTAAAATTCTACATTTGAATTCGTATGTGTATGATTCGAAGTTGATTTTCATGAAGCAATTTTGAGATTTCAATCTTGGTTTTCTAAGTTAATAGACTTCATATAATTTTTCCTCTAATTATTATTACCGTTGATTAATAGAATGTATCACTTACAAAACATTTGTACACCATTCATTTGTAATATGTAATCTTAGGCATATAGAGAATTTAACAATTTGTACACCTCAAAAATGATTACTTTTGCAAAGTTTTCTATGATTACACAGGCCACAATATTTCAAGTCCACCTAGACATTTATAACGTGTTTTGTTTTATTTCATTTATCAAAATAAAAATAAACTGCTTGACAGTTAACCTGACTTACTTTTAAATAAGTAACTTTTTGATTTAAAAGTGAAAACGGCAAGATATCTAGAATGTTTGAGATTTGAAAATAAAAAATTACTTACAAGTAAACACACCACCCTCCCTTTAATTATACACTTACGAGATATAAAAAAGATGAATTTTTTAAGGGGTACCATATTCATTAATGTCAATTTCAATTAGTAGAACTAAAAATAATATAATCTATCAAAGTTACTCTTTTACGTAATTAACATTGAACGTGGTTGAATTTTCGTAACTTTCGTTTAAATCATAATTATTTAAGAATTTAAACGGATTAAATTAATAATGTTATTGTAGAATCACGTGCAACACGTGTTCTTAACTAGTGACTTTTTAAAGTAGAATTAATAACCGAATGAATCCTTTATTTGTCATCTCACAAACCATAATCAAGATTCACTATTGTTGTGAACACTGGTGAATTCCAATGGAAATACTTTAACTCGTGCTCCTTGATTGTCAAGTGTTTGAATTCAAGTACAACTATAACCACGATCTATCTGTAGTCTACAAAGAGAGAAAAATATTTCGAGAGATAAGAAACAGTGACTTCACAATAAATTTATAAATTGTTCCATTGTGACTTAGTAATTATGTGTATGGACGAGCTACCTACAAAGTTCAACGACAATTGATTTATGACATATCACTGAGTTGATAATTTCAAATCAACACACAAAATTGCTTTACATTCATCATTTATGTTAACTTTACTCAATCTGTGAATACTGGTGCTGAGCAGGTGGAGCAATGTTACACTACCAAGGTAAGAAATAAAAAACTCACAGTTGTAAAATGAAAATCGATAGAGTACACCCTTTTTTACATTACAAACCTCAATGTCAATAACTCTAGATTACTGTTTATTGTAGCTTCCTATCAAGAAAATAACATACCATTTAAAAGATAATTGAAATTGGAGTTCAACACAAAAATGGAGTATAATTTAAAGTTGTGGATAAAATATTGTATGTGTTTGAAATTAGACAGCTAAGCACACTCAAGATTTGCCAGCAACTCGAGATTTGCACGCCAAACTCGATATTTACCAAGCATATTCGGTATTTGCGTAGCAAATTCGAGATTTTCAAAGTAAACTTAAGATTTGACATGCTAACAAGACATGTGTCTACAAATTCGATATTTGACCAACAAAAATTTATCATTTGACCTATATATTCTGTTGTTGGACATTGAGACTAAATTTCTACGTTTACATTTAAATTCTAAATTTGAGTTCGCATATGTATAATATGAAGTTCGATTTTCTACAAAGCAATTTTGAGGTTTCAATTTTGATTTTTTAAGTAACATTTATTTGGTGGTCATTTTTTTGGGAAAAATATTGTTTTGATCAGTAAATTTTTGAAGAATGTGTGGTTAAAAAGTATGGAAAAATTTTGAGTTTACGTGTATAATATTTTATTGTATGAACGTGTAACAAGATAAAAGCAAAAAATTTAATTGGCATAGGAATAGAGTTTTTTTATTCAATTGACTAATTTGGAGAAAACAAATAAAGTAATTGTGCCTACACAATTATTTTATATTTCAATAATACAAAACTTGTGAAATAGTCTAGTATTTATAAGGGTGTATGCAAATCATAGAATACCACAAAGATGGAAACAAGATCAAAAATTACGTAAAATAAAGGAAATAATATTTTTCCAATTTTTTTTTCAATAAAAATACGTGCAAAGAAATAAAAAATATTTTCTCAAGAAATCTAACCTAATTGGGTTAAAAAAGTCAACAATTTTCACATTGACACAAATTTCGATGTACCGAACGAAGTTCCAAGATTTCTCCATTTGGGAAAAATAAATCCAATTGCAACAAAAAATTGGAACTCTTCAACAAGAACCCAACTTTCTCTAATACGAAAATACTCCTTATTTTCCACGGTATCCAACACGGATATACAAACCCAAACATCGGATTTCCAAAATTCACAAAGAATTAGAAATCACCAAACTATGTCAAAACACATCATGTAACATAATCAACTTTCAATGCTTTTATAGAAGGCACATGTTAGTCTTAATACCTTAAAAATGGGCTAAAATCATGTTCAACCAAATAAACATCTACGTACCTATCTTCAATGGGTCTATCCCTAGCAGTTGAATACGATGAAACCACAAGTAATTGAATCAAGAGCATTTAACGAAATGAGATTCTTCTTCAAGTCTGAAATATGTTGAACGTGATCAAGTGTTCTATATTTTCCATCTACTAGCTTCAATTCGACTCTACCAATACCAGCTACTCGACAAAGTTCGTTGTTACCCATGACAGCGACACCTTGCGTCACCGTATCATATGTTTTAAACAAATCTCAATTGTGACATATATGTAACGCACAAGCTGTATCTAAAATCCACTCCTCGTCAGATTTGGATTGATGGATTCCATGTCAAAAACTCCATCATTCAAATAGTTCTCAGCTATATTGGTCTTGTTTGAAGTATTTGATTGTTTCTCATGATTTGCAGTCAAATGACCTTTGTTTTGTAATTTGTCGCAATCTTTTTTAATGCGTCATTTCTTCTTGCAATAATAACAAATCTAACTACTGAAATTTGACCTCGAATTACCTCTTCTCTTATCGCCATGAACAACAAGACATTCTCCATCTCTGACCTCAAATCCAACCAGATGTTTCATTTTCTTTTTTGAAAACAAGGCATCATACGCATATTCAATGGTGAGAGTATCAAGACTATACAAGATCTAGTCTCTAAATTAAGTAAACCAGGTGGGTAGAAAACACGAAGGGATTAAGGTTAAGTCTTCTTAATCACACTTTACCTCTAAAGTCTCCAAACCAGCAACGATCTCCTTGAACATAGCCGATGATCTTCCAAAGACCCACCTTTACCCATGCGATGAAAAAACAACATCTGTTTCGAATGTAATTTGCTTTTCATATCTTTAGTCATGCATAATTGTTCCAATTTCACCCACAACGAGACTGTCGTTTTCTACTTCAAAATGTCCTGACAAATATTGTTAGAGAGATGAAGATAGATCTGTGAAAGTGCCTTCCAATTCTTCCGTTGTTTTTCTTTTGTCATCCAAGTTGTGGATATTTTATCAAATCCTAACAATACATCGTCCAAATTCATCTGCGCGAGTATAGCTTGCTCATCACTTGATATAATGAAAATCTTGCATTACGATCTAAGAGCGAAATTTCATACTTCAAGGTTGCTATTAATAACAAAAAAATCTCGAACAAATCACAACTGATAGCCCTGATACCACATGTTGGGAAATAAAATGGATCGAGGTGATATATATGACAAAATATATTTCATATTTTGTCCCATATATATAAGTCGACTTTCTTTATTTTTTTGTCCCAATTATATAATCTTGTTTCTTTATTAAGAATGCTTTGTTTTATTTGTTTACTAATATATCCTTATTTAATTTGCTTAGTTATAGGCAATTTTCCTCACTTAATTGTGAAATTGTACAAATATAAAAATACATACTTTTTGAAAATTAAATCATTCAATTTCTTTACTACTTCCAACAATAATTTACTACTAGTTGTTGATAATTAATTAAGGATAAACTGTGAAAATTTTTGACAAAAATTATTTTTTCAATAACATTAAATAAGATTTCTTAATTTGTGTGAACAACAAAACTTATATAAATGAGATGAATGGAGTAATAATTTAGAGGAAATCTAGTGAAAATAGAAGATAGAAAAAACAATAAATATTTTTTACAAATAATAAAATAAAGTGTTAAATATAAAGAGCATGTTGAAGTGTTTAAAAAATTTTACTTTCTAAGAATATGCACTTTAAAAATAAAGTCTTTCGAAAACGTTCTTAAAATACAATTAATAACATAATGAGTCATTTATTTGCCATCTCACAAACCCTAATCAAACCATGTTTCATATTCACTATCATTTCAAAATTTATTTGCTCAGTACAAACTCAACATCCATAAATTTGTTAAACTATTAAATACACAATGCTTAGCTCCTCCTCTCTATACAAGGCGACTTATATTTTACAATGGTTTGATTCAACAAGATTGAAGGACTTGAACTTCGATGATTTAAGCAGTGAAAACTCTTAAAATATACAAAACTACTATATGTACATTCATTTTGTACATTAAATTTTCACATTCATGATGTGTCAGAATCACGTCTTCTATTACAATTATTTGATTCAACAAGATTGAAAGACTCGTGGAGGGTATTCTCACCTAAAATTTTGATGAACTTTAAGATATTATAAATTCTAATGAATTTTGTAGATTTGAATGGATTTCGACAAATTTCATAAACATCTTATCAAATTTGGTGAAATTTCAAAAGATTTGATTTTATGTATTTTTAAATTTGAAATCCATTCAAATTTTTTAAAACCACTTTATTAATGAAATCTTTGTAAATCTATTAGTTATTGATAATATCTAAATTTTAAAGAATTTCATTAAAATCTCAATTGAGAACACCTAAATTTTAATGCATTTTATTAAATTATAAATTGAAACACCTAAATTTAGAAATATTTTTAAAATTCATCACAATCTCAATTGAGGACACAGCCATTGAACTTCAATGAATTAAACAGTGAAAAACTCTTAAAATATGTAAAGTTGCTACATGTACATTCATTTTGTATATTAAGTTTGACATTCATAATGTATCAAAATCTTAATCATTTATTCAATTCAATC
>CAIGRB010047978.1:87436-102235 GCA_903798255.1 Fraxinus quadrangulata | reverse complement strand
CTGTTGATTCTTGAGCTTTACACAGTTATCCTGTCTTATTCTCTATTCTTTTCTAAATGCCAAAGCCATAATTTTTTAACTTTTTGATCTCTCGAGAGAGAGAGAGAGAGAGAGAGGAGAGAATGTGACTTGCGTCACTGTTGCTGGCAAAACTGGACAAGACAGTATATTTCTGGAAAATTTGAAATTTCTGGAGAAGATAGGTCAACTGCTGGGGCCTTGAGTGCAAGCAGAATAATAGGAGAAGAAATAGGGGGAAGGAGCCAATTATAGATCCATAAAGGAAGAAATCGAATATTCCAGCATATAAACCTTTTTTCCCAAATGATTGGAGGATATATTTAAATTATGGAGTGGAAATCTCAGAAAACTAATAAGGTAAACGTCAGATGCACACTATTACACTTCATGTTTTTGGGTTAATGAATCTAAGGTTTTTAATTTGTCGAATTGCGTGATGATTCCGCACAAGGAGCATGTTTGCACGTGTCAAACACGCAGTAAAATAAACAAGATTTTGATCTTTGAATTTTGTTCCATTAACCTTATCAAATATGTCCAATATGTAATTTTATAATGAAGTGCATTAATTTGTACATTTCTCCTGTTTTTGGGATGTGAGGTTGCTCTCCCTTCTTGAGGGAATAAGACAGGAGAGTGTTTGAGCTTTGAATTCTAAGCAAAGCATCTCTCTTCTTAATAGTGTGATAGTACATGCATTTTAATCAGCAAATCAAGAAGTTATTTTTATTTGCTAAGTACTTAATTAATGTATTGAAGAACACCATCGAACGTGTTTGGCAAGTCATGATTGACTCTATAATTTCTTTTCCTTTTTTATTACCATCAAATACTAGGAAATCATCCATACTAAACATGGTAAATGATGAAGAGCACAAACTAAAAAGTACAGAAATGGAAGCATATATTAGTTTCTGTAACACAGAACGAAGTTAGGAAACTCAATATTCTCCGATACGATAAAAGCTTCAAACCCGATATATGTTTCTGTAACACAGAACGACGTTTAGATCCTACATATATAAAAGAAATTAAACATTCCGCAAAAAATTAAATGAACTGATAGACAACCGTTAGATGAATCGTCATTATTCTTTAGTTAATTCAGCTAAACGAATTTCAAAAGTAACTACAACAATCAACTCATATATAAAAATTCCATCATTCAGTACATGATCAAATTCTGAACAACTAATTAACCACTAAAAAATGAACAATCACCATGTATACAAGCCACAATGTTAGCAATCAGGAGATTTCCTAGCATCTATGATTGAAAATGTAAACATGAATGCCCTAAAATGATAAATTACTATGTACAAAGCAATTTGAACCATGATGAACCTCTTCTTCCATGGACTAAATACAGGAATTGAAGAAGAGGATTTCACTAATTAAGATGGACTATAAATTATCAGAACGCAGATTAGTTCTGTACTTAATTCAGTGTCTCCACAATGAATCAAAATCTGAAATATCAGGACTGAATGAAAGACCATCAAGGTCTTCAAATGGTTTCTTGCTGTCAATATCTCCCTCAGTGGCAATATCAGTACTCAATCCAGTATCTTGAGAATGACTTATCCAAGAATTGTGACCTTCCGGTTTGCACTTCTTTTCGAGTTCTGACATCCTATGATCAGGTGCCATCCAAATATTTAAATTAACCTGTTCAGCACCTTTGAAGGGGAAGATTGAACCATAACTAGACGTCGAACCGATCCCGTCTTGGTAGGAAAACATTGAGTTAGCAGGAACACTATGGGAATAGGAAATTGGATCAGGATAGGTAGAATTGAAATTATTCAAATTATGTGAAGGCAAAAGGAAGGATTTCTGATCATGTTGCATTTGTATTAATCTTGACGAGGAAACTGTCCCTTCGAATTCAGGCTCGTGATCAGTTTTAAAGCTTGAGCTAGGTCTGTATGCAGTGGGATTATAAGAAATGTCTGTTGAAGGTGGTAGTGTAGGGCTATCCAGGAGATGATCTACGTTAAAATAGTCCACTCTTGATAGTTCTGCACCTGGAATTCTCCTCATTCCTGTACTCTTGTGGAAAACTCTACAAATAACCCATTCCTCCTGACAAAAAAATCATGTTAAAACTAAGAAAAATCATTTTATGTTCCAGAAGAGCAAAAGAAGAAATTCATGTTTAGCAGACATGATTAAACGATACAATAAGAGTTTAGATTCTCTTTTTTCATACAATCCAATACATTGTTCAATCTATCTTTCACAGTAATCAAGCAATAGAAAAGGTGAAATAAAAAGGATAAATTAAGGGAAGTAATCAATCACCTTTGCAGCCCTAGAAAAGTTGTAGTGGGAGAAATTGCCTTCAAGTCGATATTCATGCATAACCCAATTGGATTTCTCTCCTTTAGGAGCTCTCCCTTTGTAGAAAACAAGTGTCTTTTTCATCCCAACGAGACAGTTCCTTCCCTGCTTGTAGTATATTTCCTTATCTTTTCCAGTTGCCTTCCAGTATCCAGATTCTGTTGCTCGATTTGTTCGCATTCCTGTAGGATATTTCCTATCCTTCTGGCAAAAGAAGAAGCATTCTTTTTCCCCCATCTTCGCCTTCTCTGCATAATTAATTATATTGATATTGAAATATCTGCAAATTAAATTCGCAAAGATTGTTCTCGATAAATTTATAAATTTAAAGTTGACTATGTAAACCTTTTTTGCTGGTGATTTGTTAATCTTTTCAAGAATAGATATAAATAGACATGTATAGTGCTTAATGTCAATACATGCAATTTATTTGCTTTCTTTCTATCTGATCTTTAAGGAAGTAAATCAAGAAGCAAATTTATTGTCGGTGATGCATGGATTTGACGGATTGTAAATTATATGCTTTTTGTTCCGTTTTGGGGACCAAATAAACAGAAGGACTTACGTAGACGATCTCAAGTTTATTAAAAATAAGTCAATCAAAACCTATAGTTTCATGTTAAATCATCACTTTGTTTTTGATGTATTCTTATTCCATATACAACTAGCCAAAATGAAAACAGAGAAATCCCTTAAGAAGAGAAAAAAACTGTTCATTAAGCAAAAGGAGAGAGAGAAAGAGCTTACTTGGTAAATCCCAGGGTTCACACTTATTCAGATCAGCTTCTCCAATAGCTCTAGCTGCAAATCGCCTGTCCATAACCTTCTTTATAAGATAATGAATAATAATCTCCTCATCCGTTGGATGGAATCTGAAACCTGGAGGCAAGTCCATAAAATCATCTTCTTCATTTACAACAGATGAAGGCCCTCCTTCCATTTTGCTTATTAATCAAAACACCTAGCTCTATAACCAGAAAATATTAACAAGAAAATTATCTAGAAGAATATCTGGACAGCGATTTCAAATGCAAATGAGAAAGAGAAATAACTGAGAAAATGAAGAAGCTATATAGAAAAACAGGAGGTGGGGTGGGATGGGGGTTGACAGTTTCTTGCGGTAGAAGGAAATTGCACGGAAAGACTGGTGGGATTATTTTTTTAATAAGGGATGGTTCCGTTAATTGATTAAACAATGGGAAGAAAATTTTGTGCGAGAAGAGGAGACAAAAATTTTTTGGGATTAGAATATAGGATGCTCTCAACTCATTTTGGATTTGGATAATATTCAGGATTTATTCCGAGTCAAGATTTATACAAGTAACTTCTTGGAAGCGTTCTTCATCTGTGATTATGACAGAGAAATATATTTCACTAGGATAAACCAAATCAAACTTTTGTTCTAGCTCTAAAAAATTAGGTTATCCTCATTTAATCTTGTTGGAGTTTGTCAAACATATCAATAAATTGACAAGAATTTGCATTATCACCTTAATTTTTTAAGTTCAACTTTCATTAATTAGTCTCGTCGCACAAAATAATATGGAAATTACGTGCTCTCATTTAAAAGTTATAATCAAACGCGAGTTCGTTTCTTCACTTTGTAAAAAATTCGAGTTACATTGTAATTGAATCTTGCCGGAACACAAATACTAAATTAATTTTATGAAATGAATAATTGTTAATTAATGTATAAAACTTTAGAATAATGTGAAAAATATTGAAAAATATATGGGGCACTAACGGCTGTGATTGGAGGTGTTAGCCTATAGCTAACTCTTAATTTAAACAGTGTTTAGGTTTTGACTTTTGGAATCAGAAAAATACATACCAAAGATTAAGCTTCAAACTTAATTTTTGTCTTAGTGACGAAACTGTGATGTCATTCACACCTCACTATTAGAAATAAAAACAGATTTTATATGATGGAAAGTTGAATAAAAAGAAACGGATCTGATAGAAAAAAGGGAAAAACTCTATGAAAAATATTTTCTTGATCCCGCTTTTTTAAAATTTATTTTCGATTATAAATTTTATGCGACTCACAACTTCTATTAATTTTCATGATTGAAACTAAACTTTTTATTATGGAACAAATAAGATACTAGAATTGTTATGATACCAATTGTTATGAATTTGGATCTAATAATAATGACGATAATGAAATAAATAAACACCAAAATTTACATAAAAATCCAAATACGAGAAAAAATCACGGGTATGGAAAGAGAAATCCACTATAATCAATAGCAATTGTATTTACAAGATCTCAATTCACTCAATTGAAATCTAAAACTCTCAAAATGTTGTATGAATCTCTCTCTTTTGTGTTATTCTATACAAGTCGTGTCATATATATCTTAGATAACAAGTTGTAAAATAATAGGAGTCCAAAAACGCGTCAAAAAACAAAAAGGGGTCTAGGCGGGCAACGGGGTAGTGCCGACGAGCGACGAAGTCTCGGGTTGTATTCTACCAAACTTGCTCAAGCGTCCAGCTAGCGCCAAACTAGCGAAAATACTGATTTTTTCCTACAGTCCATAATTTTGATCTCTTCAAGACCACTCCAATTTAAACTCAAATACCCACTAGAATTTGGGTCAAACCACAACAAATCTCCACCTTAAACCAAATTTCAACACGAGGAATTCCAGGTCACGACTCCATCAATAAACATCACTCATCATCTTTCAACAAACCCTAATAGACTAAATCAATGACAAACACTCACTAAGATCAAGAAATGTTTAAACTTAGTAATAGGAAGTGATTTTATCATCATATCAATAGGATTATCCTTGATATCAACATTATTCACTACAATATCACAACGAGCAATCATATCACGCACAAAATGATACCTTACGTCAATATGTTTACAAGATTTCAACGCACTCAATTGAAATCTAAAACTCTCAAAATGTTATATGAATCTCTCTGTGTTGTGTTCTGTTGTGTTATTCTATATAAGTCGTGTCATATATATATATACCCTAGAAAACAAGTCGTAGAAGTCCAAAATCGTGTCAAAAAAGAAAACGTGCATGGGCCAAATAAGCCTGTTGCTGGAGCGATAAGTGGGCGACAAGGCAACGCTAGGCGAGCGACCAAGTCTCGGGTTATTTTCTACTGGACTTGCTCTAGATCAATGCAACGATTTTTTCATCCGATCCATAATTTTGATATCTTTAAGATCACTTCAATTTAGACTCAAATATCTAATAGAATTTCGGTCAAACCACAACACTTTTTTAAATGAAAAACCTGTTTGGCTTCAAATTTCTAATTTTGTTTTTTATGAATTCATTTTCAACTTGTGATTGACGCGGATATATTTGGTGGTATTATATGATGTAGATACTGAGGTAAACTTAATGTTAGCAGTATGTCATAGTTGTCTTGTTATTGTGTTTCTTTTGTAAACACGTTATGTATCAATATCTTTTGTTGGGTAATCAATGATATACATATACACATTTCAATATTTTAAATTTTGTGTTCTGTATGACTACAAAGAATAGGAACACTTGTTTTTTAACATGATGAAAAAAGGCAAAAGTGCAAATAGTTTATTGTGTGTTTAATTATAATTTGTTTATTTTCATGACGATTGAAATGATGAATATATTTCTTATGTAGGTTGTTCGACAATCTTGGAACAGTGCATTTCAAATCTCTTGAAAGTAAAATAAGTAATGATCAAGCATTCAAATAATTAATATACCGATCTATAATACAAATCAACTAAAGAAATGGTCTTTGAATTAAAATGGTAAAATAAAATGTTTTATCTTCATTCCAACACTAATATGTTTAGTCTAGTATCTCAATAATGAAAATACAATAGAAGATTTGAAAATTCATCACCCGAAATATCTAATTGCAGGAAATAGATGTAAAACCAATTTCTTCCTTTAAATCTTCAATCCCATGCCTGAATCTCCAATCTCTTGATGTATTTTGCCCTTAATATCTTCATAGCCTTCTTTTCCATGTTGTCTAATGAAGAATGTCGAAGTTGGAGGCTCGAAGTAGGCAAATCGTTGCTCATTTTGCTTTCCTACACTTAGACGAAACCAAAAAATAAACGGAATATTTTTCCCAGATTCGCATGGTACATCTGTGTGTGATCGCTATCTGTGTGCGATCGCATGGCACGCTGTAATTGCAATCTACATTTGCCAAACAATGCCTTGCGATCGCATGCCTTATCTATTAAATTATTGAAGTTTGGTCCCTGGTTTCTCTCATTTGGAAAGCTGAAGTCCAATGTAAATGCAATCTAAGTCCTTGATCTTCCAAATCATGCCCAGTTGATCTCCTATCTCAGAATTAAGCACAAAATCCATCTTTTTTGCTTGGCACCGTAACATATATGTTACTCACTGCATGTGAATGGTTAGAAGTTTGTACTTCTTCGAATACTAATGACGTGAGGGATTGCCCAACTGATTCTAAATAAGAGCAAGGTGGACACCCTAATATTTTCGGTCGTCAACAGGGTGAGGTCAAGAGCAGAAGCTAGTGCAGCCTCAACAACCACCAGCATGTACATTGTCATCCTTAATTTTAGTTTTATCAAGATTCTTAACAAATAAAATAAAGTCACATACAGCTTTAAAAATAGTGACAAACATTAAAAAAGTCGCAAAATTATGAAAAAAACATAATAAAGCGATAATACTAAATAATCTATTTAGATAATTGCACGAACATTCGACCCATATCTGACAACATGGGAATTATACTAAATAAATACCTCACGCAGCTTCCAAATAATAGATCACAAAAACTTAGAATATAAGAATATAAGAAAACACATAACTTAACCTCCAAAGGAGCACCAGATCCAAACCTTGCCATCTCTAGAACATGCATTATATATTTGGGACCTGATTGAGCCCCATTTTTTAGTATAATAAAATATATTTTAGAATAGTAGATTGATGGATAATGTATAGTTAAAAATGAAGGAAAAGTTTTTGAGTTGCATGTAATATTATTTTATTGAAAAAAATGTAGTTGAAAAAAAGATAGAAAAATGCATTTTGAAAAAATGAGAATCAAACAAGGGCTTGATAATTGCCTAACGATTCTCAAATTTTTCGTCAATTGATTCACAATACAGAATTATTGTCTATAGAAACTTGTCAGAACTCTCACATGGGTGGGCCTCATATGAGTAAAATATTGAAAAAAAAATAAACCACCACCACCCCCTCCCCTCTACCGTGAGTGTTCTGGCAATTTTCTGGCCAACTGCTTTGGTACGTGAAGCAGTTTTAATTGATTCACAATAACTTTGATTGAATTGAACTTTGAATTCAAGCTCATACAATTGTTTCAAACTACAATCATCTGATTGGACTTTTAGTTCAAGTTATACTCAACATATTTTTATTTGACATAGTAAAATAAATATGTCATAAAATATATTAAAGATAATTATTGTTTCACAAACCTCATCTTTTCCCCCTTTTTCACCTTCTAAGAGCTGCTACGCTGATAGATATTGACTTGGATGCATCCAATACAAAAGATTGGCAAACATCAGAATGCTCAAAATCATCATCATCGTCATCATCCAATACTTGAGACTTCGCATTAATAAACAATTCAGCAATATATGCCTCATTCTTCTCTTCATCGGTAATAATATCCGACTATATAAACACGATTGAAAAGTTTCAAAAAAAAAAAAGAAAAATTATTAACAAATTATAGTAAAAAAGCAGTAAAGAAATATTTAATTAATCGATAAATTAATAATTTATTAATTAATAGAATGAATTTACAATTCAATGAACATACAATTAATCAACTAAAGAGTCGTGTATTTTAGCTATCTAATCAAATGATTATTTGTCAACTCACATCCATTAAATTATCCAAAAAAATAATTTCTTTGTACTTACGTAATTCATTAAATAATATTTAAATACATGCCCAATATACCCTTATTTAATTTAATTTGTAATGCAATTAATGAGAATATAAAGATTAATCAGTTCTCTCCTCAAATCTTTGTATTTTAGCCCATCCATATTCACATTCCCTTTATAATTCCTTATTAATTGTCTTTAATAATGATTTATTTGATCTTTTTTTCACGTCCAATCAATAATGAATTAAATTATAAATATTACTTTGCTTAAAAGATATTTTCTTAAAATAATTCTCAATTATATTTATCAGCGTAAATTGTTAATCAAAGATGTTTTTATGTATGATGGCTATCAAAAAAAAAAAAAAAAATTAATAAATAGTACCAATCTTGTCCTTACATTCTTAGCTTTATGCCTAATATATCCTTATTTGCTTACAAAAGGATAAAAAAAAAAAATGAATTGATAGGTTGCATTGATATGTTCGCGTTGGCACTAAAATATTAATACTATAAAATAAAAACTTTTATCTATAATTCTTTTAATTACATATAAAATAAAACGTGATAGCAAATATATATAATTTTCCATGCATCAAGTTTTTTTTTCTAACATCATTAAATTATTAATCTTATAATAGTCACTTACATCCATTTCCTATAAATCAACAATTATTTTACAAAAAAAAAAAATTAAAGAATCAATATGTTCACCTTGGCAATTTTAATTTTGTTAATAATTAATTAATAACATTAATTCAATTTATCCAACATGAAATTAAAAAAAAAATCCCTTTTCTTTATGTATAACTTAAATTTCGATTAAATTGAAAAAAAAAACCATTTATTATAAAAATATAACTTAAATTTCTTCCCTTGATTGCATTAATCAATTTAAAAAAAAATCCATATTCCTTTATTTAAATGATTGTTTCACACATATTCCAACAACTAAATAATATATTTAAAATAATAAAATTAATGCATAGCGAACCATATACTTTGATAAAATTTCATTTTATGTTATATTTACTCTTATTTAAAAGTTTTTTTAATTGGCAATTGCATATGGATTTCCATAATACCTAAGTTTAGATTAAAAAAAAAAAAGAATACTTAATTATAGGATATTAACAAATAAATAGTACCTTGCTTAAAAGATTTTTTTAAAAAAATAATTTCTCAAATAATTCTACCAGCATAAACGGATAATCAAAGATGTTCCTGTGTATGGTGGTTATCAATTTTTTTCAATAATATCAATTACTTTAGTTATTTTCAAAAAAAAAAAAAATTCAAAAACATTATACATATAATTGACGATTGACGAAGCTAAGGATGATACAATAATTGTTGGGCTTGTTACGTGCACGGAAGTGCTTAAAGCATCAACAACACGATAATATTCTGTTGCAATTCAAGAATTCAACTTCATAATTTCTAGATGCAATAAGAAAGATGAGAGACGAGATCCAATTAGATTTAAATTTCAAGAAAAAAAAAATAACAATAGAATCATGTTTTAATAAAAATATCTTAGTCAATTACATTTGTAATTTTAGCAAATTATATACTTTGTGACACGAATTGGACCATAGAATTATGTAAGGATTTTCAGAAAATTATTATTATATTCTAAAGTGTGACTATATCTACTAGGAAAGGTCAAAAGTCCAATCACATCAGGAAACTACGTACTTAGTATCAAAATTTGATACTCATCTTCCTTATCAACTCGCTATACAACAAAATCTTGTTAAGTGGAAAGCTTGAAATCTATGGGTATAGAAATAACTTTTAAGCAGTTTTTAACTTGTAATGACACTTGTTTTCATGGTAATCGAATTGAGAGCTCAAAGCTAATATGCGGGCAAGAAGAATTTATTTTCCACGAATTTAAAATTAAAATAAATCATGACCAGTGTACAAATTGACAATTATACGGGGAAATATACTAGATTTAACATTGATACATTTCGATTTATGAGACTTGACATTAAATTTTTTTAAGATTGGTCTATGACACCATGTATTGGCGTGTTCAATTTTGAATTCCGAGTAATAGATTCACATCCTTTAACCATAGCTGCGACTGTATTAGGGTAAAATAAGGAAGATTGAACTCAAATTCGCCCAAGATCTCAGTGTGACGAAATGAAGAAGAAGAACCCCAACTTCAAACAGGTAACCCAACTTTAAACAGGCCTAAGATTCAATAGTAACAAGATGGGAATCTTAAATGGGTCAAGAGGCCCATAATCCGGAACAGTTTTTAAAGAGACTAAACTTTAGAGGTTCTTTTTTTTTTAAATAGATTTTGTTAAAAGTATTTATTTATTTTTTTTTTTGAGAATATATGATTAAAAAGTAAAGAAAATTTATTGATCCATATAAAAATTATTTTATTAAAAAAAATGTAATTGAAAATGAGTTTGGAGAAAAATAGGACAGCAGCGGATATTGTTTTGGCAAAAAAAAAACATTATAATTAAAGAGATTTACTATGCTAATTCATTTTTAAAAGAAATACTAAATAATTGAAATCTGGTCTTGATTTCGTAAAAGGCAAACACACGAGTCTACTGTCATTCAGCAAATAGTTGAAACACTACGACAAATAGAGTATTTAGATGAATAAAATAACATCAGTGATATGAGTAGAAAAACTTTGAAAGTCATTTAATCTTATCATAATTTGGATTAATGATATTTAGCATCATTTGTGTTTCAACATCAGTACAAGCTGTAGCACTTGTGATATTAAATTACATATTCAGTTAAATACAATAATTTATTATCTTATTTAATAGAACTTAAATATGTTGACGCATAAAATGATGTTCAACACTACTGATACTAGATAATATTATTCAGTGCATTTTCGGAGAATATCTTCACCCTATTTTTATTTTATTTTATTTTTGAAATGGGTTGGTTTCTTGGGACAAGCCCTTTATGCTTCAGAGCCCATTTATTGTGTGAAAATGAAAGGGGTCCATTTGCCAAGCATGACTAGTGATTACTGCTCCCCAATATGGTCCCCAACTAGAAATTTTGCCAAACAGGTTCTTCCTCCCCATACTATACATGGTCTGATAACGAGTACACTTCAACTTTTGATGGTCGCAATTTTTTCTTGAATTGAGCATTAGAATCCCTTGTTCGACAGTATTGTAGAGTAGTATAACAAATTCATTTTAAGATTAAAGGGTTATCTGATAAAGTTTTCGATAAAATTTATAGCACTTTTTGATCAAAGTTAATTAAGCCCTCTCGTTCGAAAGTCACTATTTAAAAATCGATTTTTTCCATACTCATTTTCAACCACACGTTCTTTCTTAAAAAATTATTTTTCAAATATCCACATAAATTTTTCCTACTTTTTAACTACATATTCTCAAAATATTATTTTTCAATTTTAATAAGTTTCACACAAGCGAAAGTGTATTCAAAATTGAGCTTCTGCTTGATATTAAGCCCCTGTTTGACACCCATTTTGGTTGGAATTTTTTTTTTGAATAGTGATTGATGGAAGATTGTGTGGTTAAAAAGTAAGGAAATTTTTTGGATTTATGTGTAATATTATTTTATTGATAGAATGTGTGGTTGAAATGAAGAAAGAGAAAAAAATGAAAAATAGAATGAGAAAAAAATGGGTGTCAAACGAGGGCTAAAACAAAATTTCTTTTTTTTTAAAAAAACTCATTATTAATCACGCATTCTTACAATAAATTTATACACGTAAATTCAAAGTTTTTTTTTATTTTTTAACCACATATTCTTAAAAAATCACTATTTCAAAATTTATTTCCTCCAAAAAACTCACTTTAATGGTTGTCAAACAAGGACTAAAGTCGAAAAATAGTTAAAAATTTAACAAAGTTTTATCATAATTGAGCTTCTGCTTGATATTAAAACAAATTTTTTTTTTTTAAACTCATTATTAACCACGCATTCTTACAATAAAATTTATACACGTAAATTCAAAGTTTTTTTCTTATTTTTAACCACATATTCTTAAAAAAATCACTATTTCAAAATTTATTTCCTCCAAAAAACTCACTTTAATGGTTGTCAAACAAGGACTAAAGTCGAAAAATAGATAAAAATTTAACAAAGTTTTATCAAACTTACACGCAACGCTCTCAAGTCAATATTACAACAATTAGTGGCACAAAAGTTTGACAATAAAGGTTGTCCAAACAATGCTAAAAAGAATAGTGGAATCAATAATATTGATGATAAGAAACATGCAAAGTACATAGGAGGAAATAGGGACCACTAACGTTTTTCTTGAACACGCAGCCTGTCGGCTACGAGCTTAACATTCATACGGTGCCGTTCAAATTATCAATCTTTGCTGATAGTCGAAGGATTTTAACATTTTGAATAATAAAATGTCACATGACGTCATATCATTGGACTTTTTTAAAAACGGTCAACATTGTCATTCAACCATTTTTTTTCACAACATCTGTTAACCAAGGTGTTAAATTCTTCTAGCAAAATAGCACAATTCTCAAATTGTAGTCAGACCATTGACTTTTTCAACATTATCTTGTGGTCCTAGTACCATCTATTATGGAAAACAAGTCCTTAACATCTAACTTTATTCAAAATTGGGTCACCCAATCTTTGGAAAAAGTTGCAATCTTGTCCCAACCAATTTTTCATCTAGTTTTCGTCTCCAATCTTCAAGAAATTAGCAGGTTAAGAACCTCGTCACGGTTTTTAATGTTTGCCCTTAAGTTTGTCATGTCCATCACATGTTCTAATTTTGATATAGATCGACATAGTCAACAGACATATTTGCTTAAATGCTAAATATATTCACGTCACATTTTTTTTTACGAGTGCACCACATATTAATTGTATGAAACGGTCACAACCTTTTGTCATTATCACATTTATGTCCCCAATTTTTTTGATTGTGTCCTTATCTTGAATCTTTCATTAATTAGTACATCATTAATTATCACATTTATTTACCCCTCGTGTATTTAATAAGCAAAAAAACCAAAATTTATGATTAAATACGTTATCATCGTTTTCAAGCATGATAACAAAATTTCTGTATGAAAATCGTCATTAATGACAAAATTTTCTAATTGATGAAATATTAAAGATAAGAACGTGATGGAAAAAACAAAGTTAAGGATAAATATAACTATCATTACTTCAAATTGAAAAGAATACCTTTTTTTTTCTCATTATATGAAATAATCCCGAAGATAAGATAGTCAATATTATAACAGCTAATGGGTAATTAATGTAAGTGCTTGTGGCTTAATGCCATTGGGTTTACTTTCCTTCATTTAAGCGGGGTCTATTGCCAGTTCATTTTGTACATGACCATTTTCAACATTATGTCCAGCTGTTAATTGATGGTCATTACTACATAAAATAATCATAATTGTTTAATAAAGACAAATATTTAATATGCAAGTGGCATTTAAAAAACTTTGATGCAATGATTATTCATCCAAAAATATAATAATATAATATTTGTTCCAACATTTTTTACTTGTAATAAACTTCTTTGGGATTCCTAGATTTGCCACCTAAAACATAGGACAGGACACAATGTTTTGTCTTGCTCCAAACAAATACAATCATTTACCCATTTTCCCATCCTATGGAGCTCTTTTATGTCCAATTCTTCACTTTCACAATTGATAAGCTGGGGTTGACAAACTCTAATCAAGCACACTTATTCAATATACTTCCAATGAGGAATTGACGTACCTTAATAGTGCACACTTATTTAGTGGATGTTAGATGGGAATTAAATTAGATTTTTAGTAAATTGTGATATATTATAAAAAAAAAGTAAATTAGGATTTAATGTGAATAACGCTCGTACCCCTGCAGCCCTAAAAATTATTACCATTGTATCTTCGATTCTTACCTATAAATATAGAGTTTTGGTTCTTAATAAAATACACACAAGTCTATTAATTTTCTTATTCTCTTCTCTTTTCTCTCTTTTCATAACACGTTATCAGCACGAAAGCTTAATTTTTCAAAGTTTAGAAAAAGTAGTAATTTTCTTTTAAGCATAATCATTTATCACATATACCAAAATTAATTTGGTGACATGTGAATTTTTTGTACATACAAGACGACTGCTTTTCTACTCTACTTGAATATATGTGTACAAACATGAATAATTTGTTTACCATTCTGTCGTCGCCATTTATATAAAATTTGGAATCTAGTTTTCTGCCACGAATAATTTGGATTAATAAAGCATATTTGCTGTTTTCTGCCAATCAATTCTTCCACATGATATCGTTTTCTGCCAAAGCATGGATTAGTTTTCTGCCATGAATAATTTGGAATCTTGTTTCCTGTCGATCAATCCTTGTTTATCTGTTGATTTTTTTTATAAGCACTAAATTCTCTATTTATCGCCACCACAATCAATTTGTGTTCATATATGATTTTTCCTAATGCATGTTTGGAAGATTCTTTTACCAATATATTTTTGGTAATTAATTTTTCTATATAAATTCATATTAGCTCTATATGGTAATTAAATATTTTTAGAT
>CAIGRB010047978.1:43256-84614 GCA_903798255.1 Fraxinus quadrangulata | reverse complement strand
ATTTATGCAAAATGAAAAATCATAATATGAAATGTACGACTCTTTATATAATGAGTTTTGGGAAGAATTGTATAAATAGATAAATTATCATGTTATGGATGAATCACAAGTCCTTATTTCATTAGCGGGATAATGCATGAAATTTGACATGCATATAATAAATTTGATTATAGCCAATTTATCTGGCATATCTATTAATGTTACGTTGAAAGATTTAATATGCTTGAAACATAATTCAAATGATATTATCATGAGGGGAGTAAATACGTGTTGTACTTTTTTTCCTTGACCGAGGTTTTGTTCCATTAGATATTTCTGACGAACTTTTTAATGAGACAATTCTTATAGCGTACTTAAAAGAATGATGTACTTTTTTTCCTTCATTAGGATTTTTCCCACAGGATTTTTCCTAATAAAGTTTTAATGAGGCATATTCTTTGTGTGATTAATGTCAATAACTTAAAAGACATTTACCCTCAAAATAACATTATAATATATATGAGACTCCTGAAGAGCTCAATAAAACTACAGATTATGTGAAAAATAATTTTGAGATGAAAGATTTGGGAACAATCAAATTCTGTCTCGGGTTGCAGATTGAAAATTTTCTAGCAGAATTATTTGTTTATCAGTCTACATATGCGGAAAAAGTCTTTAAACGATTTTATATGGATAATGCACATCTGTTGGCATCACATATGGTTGTTAGATCACTTGATGTGAAAAATGATCATTTTCGCCCACTTGAAGGTGGAGAAAATATTCTTGGTCCTGAAGTACCAAATCTTAGTGCAATTGGAGCATTAACTTATCTTGTAAATTGTACTCGATCCAACATAACTTTTTCTATAGCTCTATACCAACACAAAGATATTGGAATTGTGTTAAACATATTTTTTGTTACCTAAATGGCACTATTGATTTGTGATTATTTTATTCTCATAAGTCGAGATCTGCTCTAGTGGGATATCAGATGTAGGTTATCTCTCTGACCTACATAAATCAAATCACAAACAGGATACGTGTTTACACGTGGAGGAACAACTATATCATGGAGATCTGTGAATCAATCCTTGACAGCAACATCCTCAAATCGTTCTGCAATTATTGCAATTCATGAAATAAGTCGAGAATGTGTATGGTTGAGGAACATGACCCATCATATCTAAATATCATGCGGATTAATTTTAACAAAAGATAGTCCAACAATTTTGTTTGAAGATAATGTTATTTGCATTGCACAACTCAAAGAAAGTTAAATCAAAGGCGACAGAACGAAACATATTTCTCCAAAAAAATTTCATACACACGAGTTTCAAAAGAATGAAGATATCGAGGTTCAACAAATTCGTTCAAGTGATAATGTGATTGATTTATTTACAAAAGCACTGCCAACATCTACATTCAAGAAATTAGTTCACAAGATTGGAATGCGTCTACTCAAAGATTTTCAGTGATGAATATCAGGGGGAGTAGATGTACTCTTTTTTCTTCGTTTAGGTTTTATCCCACTAGGTTTTCCTATCAAGGTTTTAATAATGCAGCATTTATCTTTAATACTCCAAAATAGTTGTACTCTTTTTCCTTCATTTGTTCTTTTTGTCCAATTAAATTTTTATCAAACAAGGTTTTAACGAGACGAATATTTTGTAATGCGTCATTCAAGGGGGAGTGTTGTAAAAGGAAAGTAAATTAGAGTTTGATGTGAATAACGCTCGTACCGCTACAGTTCCAGAAGAAATTATTACCATTGTATCCCCCGATTCTTACCTATAAATATAGAGATTTGGTTTTTAATAAAATACACACAAATCTATTATCTTTATTATTCTCTTCTCTTTTCTCTTTTTTCATAACATGATAGAAATTTTTGAAATGAGTAGTTGAAAAGTTGTGGGACCCATAAAAATATGATTAATATTCATTGTTTGACTTAGACTTAAATTAAAATATCATTTTAATTCAAAACAAACAGGGGCTTAATATTATTTATGGCTAAATAGTGCATGAATACAAAATTAAATTACTCAAATTGTTAAAACATTTTTTTATTTTTAATCTTACAATTTATTTTTTAAAATTGGACCAAGTTTTAATTTTTAAGTGAACCAATAAATTAAAAATTTGTGAGTTTTATATTTAAAAAGCATATATTTGACATATTTGCATTTATTTTCAATAGGTGGTATGTAAATTTAATTATTTATTGTTGTCAAAATAAAATTAAAATGTTTACAAATATTTATTTATTTATTACCTCTGATTTGGTCCCTATTCAATATCAATTGAATCTTTTAATCCTTCACCCTTTCTCGTTTTCGATTCAATGCATGGGCCAGGTTTTAAAACATTGGGCGAAATTCTAAATAACACCATACTAATGGATATTGACGAATCAATTTCCCGTTTCAAGATTAAGCCGTTTGAGAACGTTGATGAAAGAAGGACAACCGATAGACATTTTTTTTAGGAAGTGATAAAATGAGAGAGAATATACTCAATTATCCTTTAATAAGCCTTTATTTAAGGCACATTACTCTCCTATATAATTAATATTTGTCATTTTTAGGAAATATGATATTGGTTGATGACCTAATTTTCGATTCTACGAGTTTGATAAAATTGAAAATGAATTATTAAAATAGGACAGTTATGATTTTTAGTTAATAACAGTTGTAAGAGCGTTTTCAAGAAACTCTTTATTTATAAAGAGTATCTCATGCATTATTAACATTATTTTTAAATTTAGAGAGTCAAATTTATTATTAACTCCAATCATGCTCTCTATTTTGACTATTCATTTTGCTTTTTTCAAGAAATATTTATTGATTTCTCCTCATATTTTATTTAACATAATTTTTTATATGTCAATAGTTAGTCAATTTAAATGTAGTTTGAACAATTTAAGAAGTATAGTATTGAAATTTGTAACTTGCTAAATGTAATTATTGTACATTAAGAATAGAGAGAAAAATTTTGCTCTCAAATAGGGAGAGTCAAACTCACTCTCTATTTTAAAATTTTAATATAGAGAGTTTCTTGGAACTTATTTTTAAACATTAACTATTTAAAATAAATAAAATTTATATTTACAGAATTTCTTATTGACGCTCTAAAACGGAAAATTAGGATTGGGATTCCCAACCTTCCACGTATTGTGGTTATGGGTCCTTAACCATCTAAATTGGTAGACTTGGATCTCCACGTGATTAAAATCATCAATTTAGATGTTAAAATCACATGTGACTTTTCGTTGCATTAGAGATAAATATTAAAGTTATTTTTGACAAATTTGTCATAGTTGAGGAGCCCATTCCTAATTTATCCTTGTAAAAATTGGATACGATAATTAATATAATTACTTGTCTGAAAGTGATTAATTGTAAGATGATTTTTTAAGAATATGCGGTTAAAAATGTGCAAAAATTATGAAAAAATATGAAAAATATTTTTTTGGAGGATGTGTAGTTAAAAATAAATGTGGAGAAAATTGATTTCAAATAATCAATTTCAAAGAAGTGCTAAATTTCCCTCCAAAAGATTGTTATACCAAGAAAAATATCTGCTTGATTTTGTAACATTTTTAATTCCTTACATGACATGTAGACATAACTGTCAAAAGAGTTTATTCATGATGATGTTTAATTAACGTGAGACTTTTGTTGGGTATGTCAAATTCGAATATATGCATAAATAAAAATGACTCACCAACAACTTTAAACAACATAATAGGTAGATGATGATGATGTTGAAGTTTAATAAATGTAATGTTTATTCATGGGTGTCAAAATTTTGATGATTATATCACATTATTTAGTAAACTAGTTTATTAACAAGAACACAAATTAAAAAATGGAAAATTTACGTCAGAGGTTTCAAACATTTTTAAAATGTGCAATCATGTTTCCAAACCTTAAGGGGTTGTTCTCTTCGTGTTTTAATTTTTCGTTTTGAGTTTTGTGTTGAAATTGTTGAAAATGTGTTCTTTTTATCATTTTGAAAAATTATTTTCAAAAATCCAAAATTCAAAAAAGTGTTATGTTTCTTCTCTCTCTCTCTCTCTCTCTCTCTCCCCCCCTTCCCGTCTCTTTCTTCCCACTCTCTTCTTCCCGTCTCTCTCACTTCTTCCCCTCCTTACAACACCTCGCAAGGCCTCTAGTGCTGAAGACCAGCCTCTTCTGCTGTTGGGTGTGGCAGCGTTGGTTAGATATGATGGTTGGTTGTGGCTTTGGTGTGTGGTGGTTTTGGGTCCATAAGAATTGATGAGATTTCCACGTAGTCCATAAGAATCCCATTAAAAATTGTGAAATTTCAAAGAAAGTTCGTTATGTGTACTTTTATGGAGGAATCCATCCAAAATTTTGAAATTTCTTTATTAATGAATTCCTTATAAATTCACAAGTTATGGATGATACCTAAATTTTGATAAATTCTAATAAAATTAATTAAAATCTCAATTGGAATACCTGAATTTGGAAGTTTTGACCTATGAAGCTTCAAGTTTTGACCTATGAAGCTTTACCTCAGTAATGGAGTTTTTTGACTTTGGATTTTGGTGGGATGTGTAGTAAACATGAAATTAAGAAAATTTATCGTGGCGGTATTGGTAGTGATTGATTTAAATAGGTCACTTTTCAAAATACACTTTAAAGCATGGCTAAGATCCTAATTTTATTGGTAGTGATTGATTTAAATAGGCCATTTTTCAAAATGCACTTTAAAGCATGGCTA
This sequence comes from Fraxinus quadrangulata, assembly GCA_903798255.1. Lineage (NCBI taxonomy): Eukaryota > Viridiplantae > Streptophyta > Magnoliopsida > Lamiales > Oleaceae > Fraxinus > Fraxinus quadrangulata. Next base: position 79,883 of record CAIGRB010047978.1, on the reverse strand, counting down.
AGATCCTAATTTTCCTTCTCGTCGTCTACCACGTTTTATGCACGCCTAAAAGAGAGGTGTATGATACATATGTGCACATTCTTTTCAATTTAAACCTACCGTGTTATAAGTATTAGATCATGTATGTACATCCAAATTCAATATGTTGGATTCGTTCAAAAATCCTATTTGATTACTTCCAATATATAAAAATTATCAAAAGATGCTTAGAACATGAACACTACATGAGTAGAAATTGGTTTTACCGATTCAAGAATTTTTAATTTTTTTTTGCATTGATTGAATTATTCTTGAGTTAATGTCCGTTCAACTATAGAACATTGTTCACAACACGTAAGCTCCATGGACTTAAAGTTAATGATAAAAATTATAAATAATAACTTGGGAGAGAAATGTAGGAATAGAATACCAAGATGATATGCGAAAAGAATTTTCATCTTTTTAAAAAGATACTGTTTTTTCACTTTTTGCATCTTTCCGACCACATTGGCTTGTTGACACGTGCCTTCTAAGTACGCCAAAGGAGGAAAAAGAAAAAAAAATGTAAAACTTACTTATAACTTCCTAGTTCCTCATCTTTGAACCAAAAAAAATTGAAAAGCAATCTTTAATTGCAAAGAATTGAACAAAGAAAGAAAAAAATTAATACAAATATTAAAATAAAATTCTTGATAAATTTACTATAGTCTTTTTGGTCCTTCTTAAAGTTTCCTCAACCTCTACAAATTAATTACAAGTTAAAGAGAAGTAGTGTAAAAGCCAAATATTAATATTAATTAGACCTATTTGATCCTTATTATTTAAAATTTATTTTCAATTACACATTTCATAAAATTCATAATTTTTATCTATTTTTAAATTACAATTTTCATTAAATTTTATCAAAATGTACTAAAAATTGGATTTTTAGTCAAGCAAAACAAGGATTGTTAGGAATAAACAAGAATAAGCAATATGAAAATATGATAACAAGAACACAAGATTTGTGTGAAAAAACCTAATTGGAGAAAAACTACGAATAGAGAAAGAAAATTCACTAATATCAATAATATGGAGGATTACAAATTCTGTGTAAGTTGATTTTTTTTCAAGAAGTATACTCCTTATATTTATAATACGGAGAAGAGCAAAAGATAAGATGGAATCCTAATGTAATAGGTAAAACCAATAACGGAGAGCCTAAGGTAAGGTGGAATCCCAATACAATAGGTAAAATCATTAATAGAATGATCGAGATTGAAAAAAGGCCAAAAACAACCAAACAAATATCACTGTTACTTTAGTGGCACCCTCGCGGCTAGTGAGCGGTGCCACGATTGCTCGAGCAGTTGTCGATGATTAACGAGCGACGACTATCCTGTTTTGGGCGCTTGAGAACCTAATGAGGGGTGAGCGTGTGATTTTGCAGCAACTTCTTCGTTTCGATCCATCTTTTGATTTCTTGACTTCTTGTAATTTTTTACTTTTTCAAAACTTCTCCAAAACAAACAAATAACTTCTAATTTACTTTCAATAAAATTCGGGTGACACCCAAATTCTAACAAGTCTCGATCTTGACATGAATTCCACTATGAGAAATAAAACTTAACTCTTCCACAAAAAAAATTAACTCCACAAAATTTTCCACCTCTTCCACAAACACCCCTAATGGCAAACTCAACGACAAATACTAAACAAGGCAAAAACAATACCCTATAATATATCCCTTCTTATCAAGATTTTCAACAAAATCAAAGCCAACACAACTAACTGCTTATGTAGAAGGTTCTTCACACGATTCAATCCCTTCGACTACATTCAAAGTATAAGCAATCAAATCAATATCTATATACCTCTGTGGAGGCCTAATATCTCTTTTGGGTCTTTTTTTAGCAATAGAATACCGTGGCAATGTTGTTAATGGTGGTGGCAGCAGCAAAGTGGAAGTACCCTTAACTTCTAACTAGACTAATATGTATTCTCTAATATAGACCATGAACCAAATTCCAACAGTACTGAATCAATCTCAAACTCCACATAAGAGCTTAATTTTTGCTAATTTGTATCAAAAGATTATGTAGAATCCTGCAAGACATATAGTTGGGACCTTCTCTGATCCTTTATCACAACAACAATCATCTTTACTAACCTTCAAAACTCCACATTCATTAGTCTATTTGTACCCTTTTGAATTAAGAGTACTCAATGAGATAATAATTTTCTTCAAATATGGAACATATTTCATGTCACTAAGTATCATAACCGTCCCATCAAATATCTTAATTTTGACATTTTAATACTATCTTAACAAGATGCATTATTTTCCATCATTATAACACCTTTAGGAACTGTTTTTTATGTTAAAAACCAATCCTCACCAGGACACATATGAAATGTGAAAATTGTATCAAGAATACAATCCATGCCAGGTTTGGAATCGTCGTTAAAAATAATCAGAAGTTCTCAATCAACGTAATAATCTTCTCCAATACGGCTTCACCCAAATTTTCTGGTTGTTTTCCCTTCTAATTAGCGTCAGACAATTTTTCTTTATTCTACAACTTATAACAATCAAATTTAATGTGCCACTTTTTTATTTGGTTTTTTTTTTCCAAAAATAACAAATTTTATTGTTGTAATTAGTCTTTAATCTGTCCCTTACATAACCACCATCGACAACAAAGCATTTCCATAAGTCTCAAATTCAATAAGATGATTCATTTTCTCCTTTGAAAACTGTGAATCATATATTCCTTTAATGGTAAAAGTACCACGACTATAGAAAATAGTGTTAATGAAAAACATATATGAAGCGGCAGCAAATACAATAAAATCAATCCTAAATTTTCTTCATCATACTTGAGCTCCAAAGCTTTCAGATCAATGATAATTTCCATATAAATAGTTAGGTGATTTTTTAGAGATGTGTCTTCTGTTATATTATGAGAATATAATCGTTGCTTCAAATGTAATTTACTTGTTAGACTTTTCGTTACGAGTAATTGCTTCAGTTTCAACTAAAACACAACAATGATTTCTCCTTTAAAACGTTATAAAGAATATGATTCGATATATGAAAATGAATTTGTTTTAGGACCTTTTGTTCATTATGTTGTTTATCTTCAACATCTTTATTGAGGACATCTTATCAAATTCCAATAAAGCATCATCCAAGTCCATTTGAGTGAGCACTGCTCACATCTTTACTTGCCATAATAAAAATTTAGTGTCGCGATAAAAAAACAAAATATCGTATAATTGCCATCACAAAAAATCAAACATCACTCTGAATTGATTAAATCTCGTTCTAATACCAATTTGTTAAGAATAAATGAGAATATACAAAATGAAAATATAATAACAAGAATACAAGATTTTCGTGAAAACTCAATTTGCAAAAAAAGGAAAAAGGTAGAGGAAGAGAATTCACTAATATCAACAATATGGAGGATTACTAATTGTGTAGAATGAAAGGATGAGTTTTCAAGAGATTTACTTCTCATATTCATAATACAAAGAAAAGCTTAAGATGAGGTGGAATCCTAATATAATATGTAAAACCAATTATGAAGTGTTCGAAATTGAACAGGAGTCCAAAAACTGTCAAAATCGAGAAATTGTAATTTGTCGGATATCATTATCGCTCGAGCAACACACTCGGGCCTAGCGAGCGGTGCCACGACCACTTGAGCATTTGTCTGCGGTTAGCAAGTGATGACTATCCTGTTATGGGAACTCGAGTGCTTGATAAGTGGCTAGTGAACGATTTTGTGATGACTTCTTCACCCTGAACCATCTTTTGATTTCTTTGACTCCTTACAATCTTTTACCTTTTCAAAACTTCCCCAAACCAAACAAACAACTCCTAATATACCTCAAATAGAAGTTTCAATGGAATATGGGGTTATACCCAAATTAGAACAAGGATTTATTTAATTCCTACTTGACAAAGCTTATGGAGATATACGTTGGTAGGTGGTGAAACATGTGATTAAAAGAAAATTGATAAGCTTGTAATCTCAAAAAGTTACAACAAATTCAAGAATTCTATGAGTTTATAATCTCAAAAAAATTATTGGTGTCGAGCACTAATATAGATTGCAACTGCATAATATTAAACAATAAAGTCGCTTAAATTTATTGTTAAATGATTCATTTAATTGAACTATTCAGTGTGAACAAAAGCAATTATTTTAGGTAAAAAGCTCCCTCTATTCCTACGTCCATTTTATTCACTTGTCACGCTTGAAAATGCAGTTCTGTCTTTAATAGTATCGACTACCCGTAGGCTGTAAGAAAAGGCCATCATACTGTTGCAGAATTCGGAAATGGCGTATCAGGACCACCAACTAGCTCAAGATATGTCCCTCCATCACTATGCCGATGATCAGCATCTTCAGCCGCCCGCCGCCTCCGTCTTCCGTCATCACTCCCCCGACGAATCACCCACAAAACCATCACCGTCCACCTGGCTGAGCAGCTCTATCCTCCACCCTCAGTCACACCAGTGGCTTTCGACCCAAAGTCAATCCAGTCCCCCGACCACATCGGACACCGGCCCTGAAAACGATACCACAACCAATGTCGGCGGGGGTGATAATAACTGGGAGAGAGAAAAGTGCAAGGCGGATATTCTGGGACATCCTCTGTATGAACAGCTTCTGTCGACCCACGTGGCGTGCCTGCGAATAGCGACACCGGTGGACCAGCTGCCCAGGATCGACGCCCAGTTGGCTCAGTCGCAACAGGTTGTGGCTAAGTACTCTGTTCTTGGACAAGGTCAACAGCCCCTCGATGATAAAGACCTCGATCAGTTCATGGTAACAATTTTTTTTTACTCCTTGCACAGTGTACAATATTCTCCTACTGTTATATGTTTAAATTTATACTTAAATCTGTCTATGTGATAGCGAAGCTTAAGTTTTTCTGGGTTATAATAAATTATTGAGACTATAATGTGAAAATGTTGATTTCCGAATAAAAATTCAGTGTATTTAGACTTCCAATCGGCATATTTTGTTCTAGTAAGAATTATCATTTTAGCATATTTATTGCCGGAAATGTTATTCTGGGTTCTCAACGTTGTATTCTCATGTTGCCATGGTTGTTGAGAAATTAATAATTTGTTTCTTTGATTTTTGTTTGTCGGAGAACAGAAAACTTGTTATCTGTGTAATAGGTTTGTATTTCTATCTCTACATTGCAGCTTCTTCTTTTATGCTTTTGTATAGACTCTGTCTTTGCACTATAATAATTTTCAAGAAATTAATTTAGCTAGTTTTCCTTTGCGAATATTGCTCTCGATCTATTAAGCTAAGTAGCAGAACTAACTGTATTAAAGTAAATAGCATCAAATTTTGTGACCACTTGAATGTTATTCTTCGGAGAGAGGAGGATGAGGAAGATACATTGTAAAAAGTGGGAGAGAGGACAAAATTTAGAGAATCTTCAAAACCAAGTTAGCATATTGTCTTGTTATTGACCTGTTTTTGAAGAATTTGGTACGATTAAGGATTTTTTGAGGAATACTTTGGGAGCTCCATTCTGTAAAACATGCAGCAACGTCGCATCAAAAGCAGAACAATGTTGTTCTCAGTACACTAATAATTGAAACTCAATTTTTTAGTGCTTTGAAGAATCTCTTTCTTGATGAAAGATTCCTCCACTTGTTACTTGGTTTCATGTGCTTCTCAAAGTTCTTTGCTATAGAAATAGACAAACTTAAAATATCTCAAGCAGAACTTAGTACTTGGAAGAGTTTGTGTCATATATTTGAATACATGCACGGCGGAGATGGACATTATGATTTTGGATAAAATCCTCTTATTATGTTAACAAAGGTTATTATAGAGACTGATTTGAACAAGAAATCTGCTTATGGAATTGACCTTTACCTTTTCAGATTACATATCAATTCGACTTCTGCCCTCTTACATGAGTAGTACTTTTTTCTTAAAATAGAGCTCCCTGATTATTAAATGTTCAGGAATAGCTGCATATATGTTGAAGCTGTCTGTATTTTTTAGGTTGAAAGCATTAATTTTTATTAGCTGAAATCTGGTTAATGTGCTAATAATGATGCTGGTAGTTGGTGGAGTATTCTCTATAAACACATATATCTCCATTAGTAGATCCCCTTTCTATGTGCAGGTAACTCTGTCCTCCATTGTTGAGCAAGAATGTTCACATTAGGAACACAATTAAGTTGTATCAAAAAGTCAGGAAATTGGAACATCATTGATCAAAGTACCGCAGTATTCAACTTTTCCGATAGAATATAAATCTAAACTTATATGTTACAAATATATGTTGGTTATGGTTAGTGGTTTACAGAAGACAGTTCTTATAACTCCAGGGAATCTGCAATTCGTATCTTTTGGAATAGTTGTAGTGTGATCATCACATTTCACTTAGTCCTTCCATGTACGCTGTTTTTTCTTTAAATACAAGTTTTACTATTTGTTAACTTTAAATCAGTGGAATGTCTTGTTTACATTTATGTGATATTGAGTTCATAACTCAATTTATTTCTTCAAATTTGTTATCTGAATCTTTCTTTTTTCTTCTTTCCTTTTTCAATTTTTCCTTCTGATGTAGACACATTATGTTCTATTGCTCTCTTCCTTTAAAGAACAACTCCAACAACATGTGCGGGTTCATGCAATGGAAGCAGTCATGGCTTGTTGGGAGCTGGAGCAGTCATTGCAAAGCTTAACAGGTGATTATTTTATTTCATTCTTCTTGTTTTTACTTTATATTGCAAATATGAATCGATGGATTTTCTCGGCTGAGGGGTAAAAGTTTTAGAATTGGCATTTGTAGATTTTAAACTCTTCGACAGCCTTGCTAATTACTTGAGACTGTGTATATCAACTGCACGTTTACTTCCTGTGATACTGGCTGTTCTAACTTCAAAGTACCGGAATTTCTGGAATTCACATTGATTATCATTCCTAGATATCCGTGCTATTTATATACCATCTTTCTGAGCATATTTGAAATTAATATTAATATTTACTCTGTTTGGCGACCTTTAAGCTAATCGATAAGTTCTTCCCTTTTTTCGTTGGGCATTGATGTTCACTTTAGTTGGTCACGTCATGTTTGAAAGCATACTCGAATTTGCAATGATATTCTGATAGAAGTGTTTTGTCAATTTCTCTCAAGGTTCATTTTAACATATCCTGATTATTGAATTGTCTTTGCCTTGTATTTATGTTTTGATTTTATGGCTTAAACTAAATTTCCAGAGTTCAAGGAATAGGCAGTCTTAAAATCATGCTCCATAGATAACAATTGATACCGATCTATATTCAATATCTATTGCATTTTCCGTTCTTTATGGTCTTGCCGAGTACAATACTAATATTCCATCCACCCTCTTGTTTTATTGTTTTCACTTAAGGTGTCAAATTTGTGAGATACCTCTAAAAGCTTAAGCAAGGGATAATTCATATTTTATTTTCCTAAAAGCACTGATGTAGCACTAGTACCCTACTCAGCTAATGCCCGCAATTCTGTTCACTAATGCACATAGGATGAGGTTCAAGCTACAGATATCATTTTCAGTTTTGTGATGGATGGTCCTTTGAAAACCCGCAATTGCACGGGATATTGGCCAAGTAATAAAGTGATAAATAGAGTGTCGAACCCACGAAGATTATGTGTTTGATCGAGTTAAAATTAGTTGCAACTTTAATCGAATAGCAAATAAATTATTTGATTTTTTCTATATTAATACATAAATTATCAATTAAACAAAAAAAAAGTAAGTAAATGTATCTTTCATATATGTGAGATGCATAACTAAGATGTCAAATCCCCCTTATTATTCCATTTTTATTATTCCATTTTTAGTGTAATAATTAAAGTGAATATTTGAAATCATTCATATTGGTCAATATTCATAATTTAATTGAAAGCCTTTCTCGCTAGCGATCAAATTTATTCCTCTCATATGATCCTCATATCTCTCGATGAAATATGCAAATATGACAAATGTATTAAAAAGTGTTAGAACACCTATTGAAACCATATCAAACGTAGGGGTGTATCTCAATCCTCTATCGAAATTTACAATGTTTATCATATTCTGCTTAAACTCTATTGTCTCTCTCGATAACAATAAAATTCACCAACAATTCAATTGGTGATCAAGCAGTTGAAAAGAACGATAAAAACGATAATAAACATCCATAAATCAAATTAAATTAAAGTCAAAATAATTAATTAAAAACTAAAAATATCATAACAAGGGTTCATCTCATCCTAGCAATGTATAAAACTAGTCTAATATATAAGAAATCATATTTAAGTGAAAAGACATAACTCGAATTTTTGATAAATTGAGAAGATGAAGATAAATCTTAAAATCTTGAATCTCTTCAATGGTTTTTTAATGATTTCCACTTGCGCATTCTCTTCTTTGTCCGAAAAAAATCAAGTTTGAATATTCACTGAATTGAATTTTTGCAAGTTTTCTTCGATTCTTTCACAAAAATTATGAATTTTTCTCATTTGATGATAATAATTGATGAATATTGGAGTATGAGATGTACATGAGAAGTCTCCAATATGTATTTTGTTGTTAGGTATATGTAAGAGTAGAAAATTGGTTGAAAATCACGTCTAAATTGGTTTTCAAAAGAGTTCCAACTAAATAAGAAAAGTTGCTTTCGTGCGTAGATTTTGTCCCTACACAAAAGTCAGTATTTTGACCATAACTTTCTTTCCCGATATCCAGTTGAGACGATTCAAAATGCGTTAAAATCTAACTAAAAGGGATACAACTTTGATATAAATAGAATTTTTCTAATTCAGACGTTTACTATGCCAAAAATGGATCTCAATTTTCGACTAAAAATTTGGAACATAACTTATGTGATTGGAAATTGATTTTGATAAACTTTTGATCATATTTCATTCCTTTTTTGTGTTCTAATTCTATCCAATTGTCTCTTAACAATCTTTAAAGTATCATATTGTGGTCCAAATCAACTATTGAATATTTGCAATTTGGTCCTCAAATTTTGGACTTTGCCCTTTGCCCTTTTTCCTTGATTTTCTTTTATTTCTTGCAAGTCCTCGTTCAATCATTGAGTTTAACTTATATAATATAAAATACAACAATTTAGGATATATTTTGTCAAAAGAATTATCAAATATCAATATTTTAGACCCCCAAATAAGTATATAAAATACACTTATCAATGGATATCTACTAGAAAAATTCGCATAGCCTCTTCTGAATGGAGCGAGAAGGATTTCCATATTGCTCTTCCTATAAGTTTATTATATTTTATCATATGGTTAACTTTCCAATCTCACTCCTCCCTCATTTGAATTATTTTCGACTACTGCTTGACAGGGGTAGCACCAGTTGAAGGTACAGAGGCGACCATGTCTGATGATGACGATGATCACGCAGATGGTGAAACTAACTTGTTTGATGAAAGTCTAGATGGACACGAAAGCATGGGATTTGGTCCTCTAGTACCCACTGAAAGCGAGAGGTCCTTAATGGAGCGTGTGAGACAAGAATTGAAAAGCGAGCTTAAACAGGTAAGAGAGCATCACTTTTTTTAAGTGATTTTATCACGATAACTGGAATTAAATTAAGGAAATGCTTCTTATATATAATTATTTACATGATGTTTTACATAATGAATAAATCTCGTCACATTATCTGTTGGTAAACCATTATTTAATATATGTAGCACAGCCGTTAAATTAATCGATTCTGTTTTCTCTTTCCAAGGGTTACAAGGAGAAGCTTGTGGACATAAGAGATGAAATTTTACGCAAAAGAAGAGCCGGAAAACTGCCTGGAGACACTACATCCGTCTTAAAATCCTGGTGGCAATCGCATTCCAAGTGGCCTTATCCAACAGTAAGCATAATTGCAGACCTCTGCTGCTGCTATGTATTTTGATCATGTTTATCCATGAATGGTGTTTCAAGTGTATTTTTACCCTTTGTATGAATATTTAATTTACATAAATATTGCTCATCAGTTGGACACGAGATTCCATGTAATATTACAGGTCTTGTAACAATCTTACAAAATCCCCTTTAACCTCATAGGCATTCATGTACAAAATGAAAACACATATCTAACAGCTATCATATTCTGTTAGGAGGAAGATAAAGCAAGATTGGTGCAGGAAACAGGCTTGCAACTAAAACAGATTAACAATTGGTTCATCAACCAACGTAAAAGGAATTGGCACAGCAATCCTTCATCCTCATCCTCTCAGAAAAGCAAAAGAAAGAGGTAAGATTCAGTTTGTGTTTCTCCAAATCTGATATTTTCAAGATCCATATACCTACTCCATTTCGGGATAAAATAGTAGTGCAGGTGACAAAGCAAGCAATGAGCGCGTCATGTGAGCACAATTTCAAATTGAAGAATTGGGAGGTTTTGCCCTTTATGTACATAGCAAGTGGCAGGGCCAGCATGGATTTTGAAGGTGGAGCTGGAATGGAAGGTTGCAGTAGCTGTTTTGAGGTACTTTTCTGTTGGTTAGGCTAAGCAAGTAGCAACACATGGTTGATCATTTGGTGTACAGGCCAAATGGTGTGCAAATGGGAATCTGCCCATATTTGTGGTATATTTGCAGTTATAACATATTTTTGTGTATAAAAATGACTCTAGATTGGCTATTATTATTATGTGTCTCACCTAGGTAAAATGCTGGGCTTTCGCTGTCTCCACGTTATTGCATATAGACAAATATACATTGAATCAACCCTCAAAGTAATCCGTCAATCAATCCATTATTTCAACCGATTTAAAATTTATGCTCTATCGACACACATTGCACCATGATCGTCGGCTCTGCATTGCCTATAATTGATGACTTCTAAGAGATTTTGAGATGAATGCCTCTTTTAAGAAATGGGTTTCTTATGATCATTGATTATCACAGCACGTCTCTCCTTTGTTGGTAGCTGAAAGCATGAGACGCAAATCTTTGATGAGAAACTGTGCAACAAATCATCTTCTTCCTCATCTTCACCACCACAATCAAAATTTAGAGAATAACTTCCAGGAGAATATTTTAACAGCATTGCTGTCTTTGATTTCTTAGGATTACAAACCTTGCCAAGTTTTCTTATCATGTTCTTTCGCTTTTGGTCCTGCCACCTACTCCGAATACTCCATCAATTTCTTAACTTTTGCAACCAACCATCTTTCCTCGTGGACATCTCTTGTAACAAATAATGGCTTTCTCCTTGGCTGCTTTTTTCCCGTCCACCACATAAGAGCTTAGAACAGCCGCATCCAGAGGCAGAAGCTGCCTCTTCATAGTCGACACCGCCTTGTTTTTCTCCAGGGCCATACGAATGTGCCTTGTGTTCGAGTAAAGGGAGTTGATCAACAAAATCTTTAGAAGATGGGATATGAATGTGTTGTTTATAACTAGGGATGACAAAAAAAATCGTTCAACCTGATACTCGTGGGACCTTGTCCCAAATAGGGCGGAGATTACCTGTCAAACGGGACGGGGTGAGGGTCATTATTTCGAAGCGGGTACGGGACGGGTACGGAAAACATAGTCCCCGCTACCCATCACATTTAAACTTAATTTCAAATTTAAGTTTTTTACGAACAAAAATAATAAATGTATCATCATTTTTAAAGAGAACATAAGTTGTTTTTAACAAATTAGTAAAAAAAATAAGAATATTTACTAACTAAAGACATAATAAAAAAGTAATAATATTTACTAATGAAAACATAAAAAAATAAAAGCAAAAAATAAATTGGGCGATAAAAATACGGGACGGGATGAGAATGACTAACCCGTCCCATATTGCTTCGTTGACATCCATATTTTAACTCTAGTCTTTATTTATGTATGTGTGTGCCCGTGCCGAGTGATCGCATGAAGAAAGATCGAAGAAGGTGAAGAGTATCATCGTAAAAATAGAGAAGAATTTAAGACAAAACATAGAATAATACGGTAGAATTTACTTACAAAGAAGGTTATTTAACAGTATATCCAACTATCCAAGGCAATGACATGACAATTCATATTCCCAAACTAAATTTAATTTGTTGTTGCAAGAATAATGAAAAATTTAGGCAAATGACAATAAAAAGATACGTCTCAATAAATTCAATGAAAATTTTTATTTTAAAAAAATGTTTGTCATTTTAAGATTTCTACATAAAAAATTCACTTTTAGGCCATTTTTGCATTTTTATATCATAAAGAAATTTAAAATTAGTTTTTATTATAAAACTATAGAGAGAGAGACAATAATAAGAAAAGAGAATAATAAGAGAGAAAAGTAGGCAGAGTCAAAATCAAAATGTGTGTTTTATTATAGGTGTTGTCCCTTTCCAACCTTATTATAGCAAATTTCTTCTCATCAAAATATAAGATAAATCGTCGAAAATAGAATAATGTCATTTACCTATAATTTAAATGATCATCGATTTATAAAAACGATGCCTAAAATAGCCAATTCACATTGTCAAATGAATTTTAAATGCATAAAATACATTGACATTAGATGTGCCTGAACATATGCTAGTTCCGATTGTGCTACCTATTGTTTGCTCAATGTTGTGAGTTTTTCTTTCGAGTAGAAACCGGATATTAAAGATTAACATGAACGCAAAAATTTGGAGAGGAGAACCACCTTGCCCATACGGATCAAAACATCAGCAGGAGAAATTGGTTTCTTCTTTCCTGATCACCTCATTCCATTGGTAACCCTTGTGGAAGTAACTTACAGCACTGGTGAGGGCCTCGCTCGTCCCCTTTTCTCCATTGGCCTTGAACTCTTTGCATCCATCAACAGAATACCCATCAATGGAATGATTCCTGTGACATTCTGTATAAATCACTTTGTATATAACCTTCTTGTGGCAATCGCAGATTGCGCATTCCAATTCATCCTCCCATTGACTTGCCATGAACTCTTGTCATCCATCCCTTTTTCCATTTAGATCTGAACGGATTTTACAGCATTCTGCATAAGATGCTGTTTTGTCTCGCATGATTCGAATAAGAAAATCATCCCCTTTTCTCTGTATGGATTTACTGTTTTTCGATGGGGGTCATATCAAGAAAAGGGTAACAAAATGGGGAGACAGACACAAAGTTTATTGGCTTCTAAAGAATTAAGGATTCCATTATGCCACTAATGAACTTTGGAGACTTTGACAAAACGTCGCCAACCATGCATTCATACCCAAGCCTTTCTCACTGATCAAATGACTGGATCTGCTGCTTTGCAAATGCTATATTAACATTAGTGTTGGGTTTTTTGATACCTAATAAATCCCGGCGATGATGTTAAATTCTTTTTTGTTGAATTATACTTCATAGACCTCGGTCGATGAGTGAAGTGAAATGTCGACACCACAATTGTTCGGACCGATCCAAAACCTATTTGGACAATTTGAAGTAGTCTAATTTAGTTAATGCTGCTCATGATCCAACCAATTATTTTGAAAGGCTTTTAGGTTGATAGCCCACTATTAATCTACCTATTGGGCCTTATTGTTTCTAACCTAAAAGCCCAAGTAAATCCCCTACCTATATATGTGATACCCGTTACAAATTGCTAGGTGGCGTGAGAGTGTGACAGTGTGTTGGAGCCGTGTGTATTGAGAGAGAGGACTGCCACTTCTTGCTTAGTGCTTGCCTTGGCCTCTCCATCTCTTCTAGCCTTTGTGGCTGACCCTAGTGGCTACCATACTCTCCACCCCCGTCCTTTGTGGGCAACCCCTGGGCAAAAACCATAGCAACCGTTTTTGGGAGTTTGGGTTTGGGATTGGGTCGTGCGTTGTGGTGTCGATTGGTTTGGAGACCGAGCCCGATTCTTGGAAATTGAAGGAAAATAATCTTACAATTAGAAGAATATAATTTAGCAGTTTGAACGTGCATTCTTTACAAAGCATGATTTCACGTGGACAAACGAAAGGGGAAGTAGACCTTAAATTCTACCACTCTTACGTAACAAACCAATAGAGATAGTACACATTGTGAGAGCAACTTATATACACATAAACATGGGAGGAGACGCTTAAAACCATTATTTCTTCATAAACTGAATGGAATTTAATCACTTCCCAGACTCCCAGTGCCAAAACAGAGCAGTGGGCAGATGTAAGAGCATAACCCTTTTTTCTTCTTTATCTCTGGAGACTTCACATCCCTATCGAAATCAGCCATGTACTGTACAACAGCCTGAAAACAGAGAAATGAAGCAGCTTAGTCTTTACTCTTTACAGATTGTGTTTCTAATTTGAACGTCAAAAATTCAAGTTAAACAATGTACCTGTGCACCCATTTTTGTTATTTGCATTGGTGGCACTTCCAATGGAGTTTGATCAGCATGAAAAATTCTTAACCTCCTTAAGAATCTAAAGGAATTAGGCAAACTTTTTATCTGATTGTCACTGATATCTAGCTCTTCGAGCATCTCAAGATTTCCGATACGTTCTGGCAAGGTTCTCAGGTCTGCAAAATTTTTCCCCACGTTCAATTTTTCGAGGCTAACAGCAAAACAAAGGCTTTCTGGTATGCTTTCAAGTTCATTGAACCTAACATCAAGCTCCTTGAGATGCGAAAGTTTCCCCATCGTTGTTGGCAATCCTTTGACCCTGTTATAGTGCAAGGTAAGAATCTCCAAGCATTCAAGCTTCCCAATTGCCTCGGGAAGAGCTCTGAGCTGATTGAAATCTAATCTTAGTTCTAAAAGTGAGGAGCATGATCCAATAGTATGAGGAAGTTCTTCAAGATTATTCAATTGCATATTCAATCTCTGTAAAGAACTAAGATCCCCAACAATATTTGGTAAATTCACAAACTTATTCGAACTCAAATCTAGATTAATCAGGTTTTTCAAGTTCCCAAAAGTCTCAGGTAGTGATTTTAACATGTTTGCACAAAGATTGAGATCTGCTAAATTATGCAGCTCCCCAAATGAATTTGGAAGGTTTATAAGTTGGTTGGAAGCGATGTAAAACTTCTTTAAGGTTTTCAGATTGCCTATAGTGGTTGGAAGAGCCATGATTCGATTTTCAGAAAAGTTTAGTTCAGTAACATTTGATAGCTTGCCAAGAGATAAAGGAAGCCACTCAATCTTCTCCATCAATTTGCCATGAAGATCTAGAACACTTGCTCCTGTTTTAACAAAATCTTCAAAAATGGCAGCCACTTGGATCATACTCAACTTTTCTGCATCTCCTCTTCCTATATAAGCAATGAAACATAATTAAGCCATGAAATCAACTTAAGAGTTTCCATCCATGGAAATAATGAGTCCACATTATATTGTAATTTTCGAGCTCATTAAGTAATCAGATAGCTTCAAGTTACTTAATTTATTTATATAAGATTAGGTTATATTAGGTCTATTCAAGTTATTGATTTCAGAACTCTTATTTCCTTATTAGGAATTACTTTGTAAGGCCAGCTCTACTATTTATAGAGTTATTGAGAATTACAAATTCTTGAGATTTCTGCGCCATGATTATCCAAATTTATCCATTTTCCAATGATTAAAAAATTAAGAACATGAAAACAATCCTTTTGCAGAATAATAAATCGCGTCATATACTAAATTTCTAGGTAAAATGAAAAGGTTGTAAACTTGGATGTAAATAAAGGATAAAATTTCACAGAAACCTGAAGGGGAAATGGTAGCCTTTGTGGAAGAACCCTTAAAATCATCAGCATTCTTCGAATATTCTCGATCAGCTTTTTCAATAATCTTCCTGATTGTCAAATTCTCATCACTGATCACAACATTTTCGGCCTCAACCTCATCAATTTCAATTACATCACTAGAATTTCGCTGATCGTCGACATGAACATTTCCAGAAACAAACCCAGAAGCCTTCTGGATTAGCCCATCAAACACCTTGAAAATCTTGTCGAGCTCAATCAAGTGGACGGCCTCTTTCCTCTGCTCACAGCTTTGGAACAACACCATGTTCTTCTTCACTTGTTGCAGCACGGAGAAGAGCTCTGGGAGAACATCTTGTGGGGGCAGTTGATTGGAGATTTCCTCCAATCGAAGGCGTTCTTGTTCTTCCACTGTGTCGATTACAGATATGGCAGCCTCCACCTCTTCAATGGAGGGTCTCGGCGGCAGTGACTTGTAGATTTTCAAGATTTCTTCCACTGTTTCTCCATAGGCGGGTGATGGATCTTTCTTGGACACTATAGCCATAGCCATAGTTACAGCCAGAAGTAAAGGTATACTGTCCCAGTTTATTGTTTAACTTATCTTATTCTTGCTTAATTGGATATATCTACCAAACAATTTGACTTTGGAATATAATAATGAAGATTTCAACTTTCTCCCCATCACATTGAGGGAGACTGGTTTGGAATGAACATATTATAAGTGAATTTTGCCAATTTATTCTTCGAAAATTGGACATTGTACATCAAATGTTAAGAGAAAAGACAAAAAAGGTTTTCCTTACTGGTTTATCTTGATTTATTTTCCATGATACTAGATAAGTAGAGATTATGGACCCGTTTGATTATATGACATGACTTTAAAACGTCAAAAGGAAATCCAAAAACAACTTTTGAATTTATTTGACAAATTTTAGGAAAGTGTTCCTTTACAGGAAATTGTTCAATATGATTTCCTCTATTTTACACATTTTCGAAATTGGAAGTTCTTTTAGAAATTAGTATTTCAGAAAGCTCTTCTACAAAAAATAAAATTCATTCCAAACGAACCCTAAAGAATAGTCTATAATACATTCATACATCACTTTTGTGGTTACATTTTAAGCTACGTGTTTTCAATCAACTTACAAAAGAAACTTGTATAAAGCACAGATTTAGAAAATAACAGCTGCAGCATGCAAAGCATGAGCATAATTAGCTTTTCACTTGAGGACTTGTTGATGAAACTGCCTGCTGGACTAGTCCTTTTGGAGGGAGCTTAGCTGCCATGCTTCGTAGTTCATTTGCAATCTCGGTGAAACTTGGCCTTTCCGATGGTTCAGCTGACCAACACCTCTCCATCAGAGGTCTCCAGTCCGGATCACAAGAATCCGGCACAGGAGGTCGCAACGTGTTGCTCACAATACCACCTACAGTAATAAATGAAAAAGATTTGAACTCCTCTTTCTTCCTTGATTTTGTACTTTTTGACAGGTAAACCTGTCCATCATATCACACATACCATAAGCGTTATAAATACACGAGGAATTGGAATGTGAGATTATACCAATAATGGCTCCATAGTGCAAGTCCGCATACGGCTCTTCTCCAGTAAGAAGTTCCCACATTACAATTCCAAATGAGAATACATCAACCTGTAGATCATACATTCGAGCAAAATCTTAATTAAGAAAGAAGCTACTATCTTTTTCCCGTTTTCAGTAACATGCATTCAGCAAATCATTTAATTAAGGAGGCGAGGATTGTGGGCAAGTGTTCAAATGATAGGATGATCAGAAAGAAACCTTCTCAGACACAAGGCTGCTACTGCCATTAAGAAGCTCCGGTGCCATCCATGGAAGAGTTCCCCTCACGCCACCTGAAATTAATGTCTGACATTTTACCTTCGACAGCCCCAAATCACCAACCTGCAAGTAGTTAAGATAAATGAGAAAAAAGTAGTAGAAGATTACAGGATAACTACAAAACACTGCTATAAAGGAATACAGAAGAATATTTTAGTATTATCCTAGAACGCTAGGCGCGAGCAAAGTAAAGGGTAAGCTCCCATGTAACGGGTCAAGTGACAACCGCAACCTAACAGCAGTATGGTATTTTATATAACTCAGATTTCCATATAAATACTTAATTTTACAACCATGATTCTTGTAACATCATCTTAAAAATTCCCGCCATTTAAGATTTATTAAATCAGACATTGATTTGTTAGCAGTCTAATCAATAACCTAAATGAGAGAGAAATATTGGATAATCAAGCAGGAGGAATCAAAAGAACTGTTTTCTACATCATAATGAAGGATTGGTTCATTAGGCACAAGGAATGGAGTCCATGATCCATAATCCCTACTAATGTTTAGTGGTTTCCTAGTTTACGTCTATACTAAGATGGATACCACCGTTCCTATGACAGCAAACTAACAGTTATTAAACACACAAAGAATGAATTTTTGCTTCACTTGGGCTCTTTTCTACAATATTAAATACACAAGAAGAGAGTAGAGTTGGATATACAACATGAATCTATGAGAAACCACAGAATGACACCATGCCCACCACAAGAACGCTGAACACAAGCATATAAATCTATGAGATCATGTGAATGATAATTTAAATACATCCCAAGTCCTGTGAAATAAAAGAACTCTAAGTAAAGGGAAGTAGGGGACACATATAGATAGACTTTACAATAAAATCTACTTAGTGGTAAATATATAGTCCAACATATACAATCGACAACTTATACTAGGGTTTGTTGATTGCAATGACAAGGAACTGAAATAGGCCCAAATATTTGCTATTCAAAAATCTTTCGATGGAACATAATTGGTTTAAGTCTATACTGGATCGGCTGAAAACCTTCTTATGCTATTTATTTTCTTAGATTTGGTTAAATGCTTAGAGAGATTATGTTATTTATTTTCTTCATCAAGGTCATTTTAATCTCTTCCCTAAATCTCTTCCTTTGTTAGGGATGCAGTCAAGGGTTTACACTTTATTAATAATCTCTTTATGCTCCTTTTTGTATATTGAATAATACATCGTTTTTTTTCAATAAATGGGCCACAATTGTACTCAACCAAGACTTGCATGTCCCAAACATTGCCTTAAAAATCAAAGCTAAATAATTTGCTCCTTACTCTCCTGAATAAGCATCTAACCCATTGTTACCAAACAAGCTAATTGAAACTCTAAATGCGAGCATACAGATGGGGTCTACAAAGACAATAACGAAATGGCTGCTGAAGTCATGGAACCTTCTGGGTATGCTAGGAGCTTGATAGGATTACATTACCTATTTAAGGCATCCGCTGCCCTCTACCATGAGCTTCATTTACAAAGTCCATTAATATCAATTATGAGTAAGAATACATAAAAACATTCTCCAATCCAGTCCTGTCATGCCTCTTGCTCCAAATAATTCTCCTTCTCACTGCATCTCTTCACAGCTACCTCACCATCTAAAAAATGTAGCACTCTGCCCCTTAAAGAACATGATACAAATGCAAGTCATTTTGACTACTTTAAGCATGAAAAATAATAACCACAGCAACACATCCCTAGAAAGACAGTTGCATGTGAAGGGAATTGGCACAATGATGCCAAACAACCCTTAGCTGGAATGATTGACCAGTTGACTGATCCTTGTGTTTTAAAATGGTGCAAAGTCGTGTTTTTGAATTGATGAAAGCCGTGTTTTATTTTACCTTTAAATGGACGCCCAAGATGTCGCCAAATGTAATCTCCACGACCGTTGGATGAAGGACCTTTGGGTGACTCTTATAAACAGGTTCCTAGGGTTTGCACTGTACATTGGCTTCTGATCTCTCTCTCTCTCTCTCTCTCTCTCTCTCTCTGCGCCGTTCGAGTTTTCTCTCCTCTCCTCTTTGTAGAAATCAACTTTTGATTTCATTCTCTTTCAAATATTATAATCTTGAGTGATTCTTTTGAGCTGAGTTGTTTGTTCTTGTGTGAACTGTTGTTTGAGTGAAAACTGAGTTTTTTTGTGATATACGGGTTTAGTCTGAGTGTCCAAACCTTGTAATCTTCATTTTAGTTGTGATTTCGTTTGAATGGTGGTTGTTCTTTAGTGGCTGAGGCACTAATCGATTGTTTCTTGGCTTGAGGGCTTTGATTAATAAAATCTCTTTACTCTTTGGTTATTTTTGTTCAATTTAAAATTTAAATTTTTTATTGTTCTTAAGCTAATACTTTGTGGATCCCTTCCTAACGGTGGTATCAGAGCGTTTGAAGGAGGTTCTAGATACTGTGTATGGTCGATCTTGACACTATGACTACCCTTTTGAGCAACACTTCGTGTTTTCTTGAAACCCTAATAAGGGGATCTGGTGAGATTCCTGTTTTAAGTTTTAAAAGTATTAATCAAGTTTTTTACTTGCTTAAACTTTCTATCTCGTGTTTGTAAAAACTTGATTCTTGGCCTATTGGTAATTCCTTTGTCCAGCAACCCTGAGTGTTGCCTGGAATATGAGAGTTAACTTGATAATTCTTGTATTCTGAAAACTTCCTACTGCAGTATTATATACGCTTGATTGATCCTCGTATATGATTTGTCTTAACACATAACTGTGATTGTATTTCTGTTGATAATTTGTGTATATTGTGATATAATTGAAGTTCATGCTCTTTGTCAACTTGCAATTTGTGTACTTTGTGTATTCCTTTAGTGATACATGTTCATGTTCTGCATTACAAGTTGCTATCTAGTGTTTGACTGATCTGCATACATTCATTCATTCATTCAAATTTTTCTTAAAATGACTACTACAAAATTTGAAATGGAAGTTTTTAATGGCAAATGAGACTTTAGTTTCTGACGCCAGAAAATTAAAGCTCTTTTACTTCAACAAAAATGTGCTAAGGCTATTAATGAGTTATGGCCTACTAATCTTGAATCAAGAAAAGTAACTGAACAAGATGAGACTGCATGGAGCACTGTTTTCTTGCATTTGTCGGATAATGTAATTAGGGAAATTGATGAAACTAAGATTACTGCTGAATTTTGGAAGAAATTGGAATCCACTTATTTGAATAAAACCATGCCTAACAAGGTGTATCTTTTGAAACAATTCTTTTGTTTTAATCTGGACCCTTCTCTCGATCTTGAAACCAATATAGATTTAACAGACTATCTCGTGACCTTGTCAACTGTGACGAGAAACTTTCAAGTGGATAGCTGGCTGCGGTCTTGTTGAATTCAATTGGTGATAAATATAAAGATGTTAAAAATACAATTGAATATGGTAAGGAAACTCTTAACTGTTGATGTGATCATTAATGATTTAAGAACGCAAGAGTTAGAGTTAAAATCTGAGAAGAAGGACTCTGTTAGTGACGTAAACCTTATGATGAAGTCCAAGTTTAATTTCAAGAATGGTAATTTTAATAAGAAACCTGAACACAAAAAGAAAGGCAACTTTAAGGATAAAATGAAAATGAAGACGAAAGGGAAAGGGAAAGGGAAAGGGAAATGGAAAAAATGTTTCAATTGTCTATAAGATCATTTTATTAAAGAGTATCCTAAAAGGTTTTATAACTCTAAAAACAAGTCTAAAGATCATGGTGGTGCTGCCTTGGCTTATAATGAGACTAATATTGATGAAGTTTATATTACTGTAAGATGTCCACCTTGCCAAGAGTGGATTCTTAACTATGGCTGCACCTACCATATGTGTCCTAATAAAGAATGGTTTACTGAGTTTGAGAATGTATCTAGTGGTAAGATTTTAATAGGTAATCACATGACATGCCAAGTAAAAAGTGTAGGAACTATCACATTGAATGTAAAAGGAAATAATAAGTTGATTCTTGAAAAAACAAGATATGTTCCTGACTTATAAAGAAATCTGATTCCCTTAAGGGTTTTAGATGACCTTAACTATGACATTGTGATTAATAATGTAATAACCTAAAATTTTCTACTTGCCATTAACCTAAATATAGGGACCAAGTTGTGCGATAACCATAGTTTAAGGACATAGCCACAACTCCCATCAAGTTATGACTTAAATTACAAATTTTTTTAATCAATGGTGGAATGTGAAAAGGTTGAAACTGAAAACTCCATGAATGTTGGACCATTAATATGACCGTTGAAGTCGTGGGAATGTGAAAGGTCTACATTATATACACACACACACACACACACCCCCACAAACATACGAACATTCTTTTTCAGGAAAACATAATTCTTCTACGTGCTTATATAATTTTCAGATTCAAGATTCAAGGTAAGTGAAATATACGTATTTCATTGTTTAAAATTACACAAGTCAATATTATGATCATGTTATGAAATCATAAGGTTTAGTAGAGCTACACACGAAATTAGAATCACGAAGTTCGATTCTTATAACTTCGTCTTATCAAGTATGTTCATGAATCTCATGGATTTCTCTTTTTCAAGTTATGTTATTTCGCTTATTGAGATTATCATCTCTTGAATTATGAAATTTATTTTTATAGGTAATAATTAATCTGTGATTGGAGGCGGACGAAGATTTGAACGAGCATGCATCGGTGGTTAATGATAATGTTATGGATTTAAGGATGTAATTGGATTTTAAGATGTTTTGATAATCATATCCTTTTGGTTTTGAAAGTTTGTTTTTAAGACATTTTGTTACTGATCTTCTCTTAACTTTAGAAAACCTTTATGTTTCCAATAAAGTGTTTTTAGTTCAAGAATCCATGCGTTTCAAATAAGGGATACATTAAAATCTTGAAGGGCTTTCATTTAATTGTAGAAGCTCCTAAGAGACATGGCCTATACATTTTACAAACTAAAAACTTTTTGGATTCCACTTCAGCAGTAATCATAGTCCCAAATGATAAATCACAAATACGGCACAAAAGATAGGGTCATATGAGTGATAAAGGTCTTTAGATTTTGAAAAAACATGGTGTTTTTGGTAAAGATGACATTGAAAAATTGAGTTTTTGTTACTATTGCATTTTAGGAAAGCATAATAGATTATATTTCCTACCTGAAATGCATAAATCTGTCTCTATACTTGAATATTTGCATGCTAATATGTGGGGACCAGCAACTGTGTGTACACATTCTGGTTTTAAATATTATTTGCTTGTCATTGATGATTTTTCAAGAAAAAATTGGACTTTTTTGCTAAAATCAAAATCTGACACATTTAATGTTTTTAAAGAATGGAAACTTTTAATTGAGAACCAAACTGACAAGAAAATTAAAGTTTTAAGAACTGATAATGGTTTGGAATTCTGCAATTATGAGTTTGGTGAATAGTGCAAATTATCCGGTATGTTAAAACACAGAACAGTCACACACACACCANGTTTTAATGGGTAATCATATGATATGTCAGGTAAAAGGAATATGAACTATCACATTGAATGTAAAGGAGAATAATAAGTTGATTCTTGAAAAAACTAGATATGTTCCCGATTTAAAAAGAAATCTGATTTCTTGGAGGGTTTTAGATGATCTTAAATATAACATTTTGATTAATAAGGAATACATTAAAATCTTGAAGGCTCTCACTTAATTGTTGAAACTCCCAAGAGACATGATCTATACATTTTACAAACTGAAATTTTTTTGGATTCCACATCAGCAGTAATCTCAGTTCAAAATGACAAGTCACAAATATGACATAAAAGGTTAGGCCATATTAGTGACAAAGGTCTTTAGATATTGAAAAAGCAGGGTGTCTTTGGTAAAGATAACATTGAAAAACTTAGTTTCTGTGACTATTGCATTTTAGGAAAGCATAACAGATTGTCTTTTCTGTCTGGAATGCATAAATTCGTGTCTATACTTGAATATTTGCATGCTGATCTTTGGGGGCCAGCTACTGTATCAACTCATTTTGGATTTAAATATTATCTGCTTGTCATAGATGATTTTTCAAGAAAGAATTGAACTTTTATTTTAAAATCTAAATCAGCCACATTTAATGTTTTCAAATAATGGAAAGTTATGATAAAAAACCAAACTGATAAGAGAATTAAAGTTTTAAGAATTGAGAATGGTTTGAAATTCTGCAATTATGAATTTGATGAATTGTGCAAATTATTTGGTATGCTGAGACACAGAACTGTTACACACACTCCACAACAAAATGGTTTGGCTGAAAAAATGAATATGATTATTCTTGACAAAGTGAGACGTATGTTATTAAATTCATGCCTGCCTAAAAAATTTTAGGGTGAAGCTGTTAAAACTGCTAGTTATCTTATTAATAGATGCCCTTCTAGTGCTATAAATTTTAAAACTCGTGAAGAGATGTGGAGAGGAAAACATGTTGACTTCAGTGACTTGAGGGTTTTTGGGTGTTCAGCCTTTGCACATCAAACTGAAGGCAAATTAGAACATAGGGCCATAAAGTGTGTTTTCTTGGGCTATAATGAAAGGGTTAAAAGTTATAGACTGTGGGTTAGAGAAATCAAAAGCTATAAGATCATAATTAGTAGAAATGTAATGTTTAATGAAAATCTGAAAATCAAACTGAGTCTTCTGATAAGACTGAAAATGTGAGGAAGAGGGTTGAAATTGAGGTGGAGTAATCTGATGATGATATTCATCATACTGCTACACAAAATGTTGAGGGAAATGAGGAAACACTTGGTGATAGTGTTCCTGATGAGGTATCTGAAGCTGATTTAGAATCAGTTCAGCCTCTTGATAATTACCAGCTTATTAGAGATAGGGAAAGAAGAAATATTAGACCTCCTGCAAGGTTTGAGGAGGATGTTTTATTGCTGTCCTATCATAATATGATTGAAGAGGAACCTGAGTCTTTTGAAGATGCTTTGAATAGTAAAGATTCTAAACTTTGGCTTGCAGTCATGCAAGATGAAATGCAATTCCTTAATAAAAATAAAACCTGAATTTTGGTAAAAATACCTGAGGGTAAGAGGATTGTGAACTGTAAATGAATTTTCAAAATTAAAAGAGATGAACAAAGTGATAATGACATTAGATATAAAGCAAGATTAGTGGCAAAATGTTTTACTCAAAAATAAGGTGTTGATTTCAATGAAATTTCAATGGACTGTAAATGAATTTTCAAAATTAAAAGAAGTGAAGAAAGTGATAATGACATTAGATATAAAACTAGATTAGTAGCAAAATGTTTTACACAAAAACAAGGTGTTGATTTCAATGAAATTTCAATAGACTGTAAATGAATTTTCAAAATTAAAAGAGGTAAACAAAGTGATAATGACAGTAGATATAAAGCTAGATTAGTAGCGAAAGGTTTTACTAAAAAACAAGGTGTTAATTTCAATGAAATTTTTTCACATGTTGTGAAATTTACTATTGTCAGAGTCATTCTTACTTTGGCTACCCAATTTAATTGGAAATTAGACCAATTAGATGTAAAAACAGATTTCCTAAATGGGGATTTAGATGAAATTATTTACATGAAACAACCTAAAGGCTTTGAAATAAATCAGAAAGTCAACTTAATTTGCCTTTTTTAAAAGTTCCTATATGGCTGAAAATAAGCTCCAAGACAATAGTATAAAAAATTTGACAATTTTGTACTTGGGCTTGTGTTTAAGAGAAGTAACTTTGATACATGTCTTTATTGTAGAGGAAATGGTGGAGCTAATTCACCTTTTCTACTCCTTCATGTGGATGATATACTGTTAGCAAGTCATGATATAAACGAGATAGAAGAAATCAAAGACAAACTAAAATTTGAATTTAAAATGAAGGATTTAGGTCCAATTAGAAAGATTTTAGGTATTGAAGTTAAGAGAAATAGGAGAGAATGGACACTAAGTCTTAGCCAGAAATCTTACATTCTGAAATTGCTTAATAAGTTTTCCATGATTGATTCCAGAAGTGTGAGTGTACCATTGGCTAATCACTTTAAGCTTTCAAATGAACAATGTCCCAAATTAAAAGAAGAATTTGAAAGAATGACTGAAGTGTCTTATTCTAATGCAGTTGTGTTTGTTATGTATCTTATGGTGTGTTCAAGACCAGATTTGACATATTCTATAAGTGTTTGAAGTAGGTATATGTCAAATCCTGGTAAAGCACATTGGGAAGCCATGAAATGGCTTCTTAGGTACATAAAGGGTACTTCAGACTTGGGGATTCAGTTTAGGAAACAAGCTGAATGTGTTATTTTAAAGAGATTCACTGATTCTGATTATGCAGGTAATAGAGATAACAGAAAATCCACATCTGCCTACATGTATACTCTGTGTAATTCCTGTATAAGCTGGAAATCCCAGCTTCAAAAGATTGTGGCACTATCTTCTACTGAGGCATAATATATTGCTGCCACAAATGCTATTAAAATGGGAATTTGGTTAAAAGGGTTACTTAATGAATTTGATTTTGCTAAAACGTTGTTCTTTATTCTGATAGCCAATCTGCAATTCATTTAAGTAGAAATTATGTATTACATAATAGATTTAAACATGTTGAGATTAGATTTCATTTTATAAGGGATATTACTTCACAAGGTGTTGTGAAACTTGAAAAAATATCAACTAACTACAATCCTGCTGATGTATGTACTAAGGTTCAGCCTTTAAACAAATTTCTGGACTGCTTGACCTTGTTGAATGTGATTGCTTATTGATATGTGGATCTGGTAATGTGTGCTGATGATGTCCAAAATTAGGGAATGACCACTGATGAATATAAATCATTGTACCAAGGTGGAGTATGAAGGGAATGGCACAATGATGTCAAACAACCCTTAGCTGGAATGATTGACCAGTTGACTGATCCTTGTGTTTTAAAATAGTGCAAAGTCGTGTTTTATTTTACCTTTAAATGGACGCCCAAGATATCGCCAAGTGTAATCTCCACGACTGTTGGATGAAGGACCTTTTGGTGACTCTTATAAACAGGTTCCTAGGGTTTGCACTGTACATTAGCTTCTGATTTTTCTCTCTCTCTCTCTCTCTACGCCGTTCGAGTTTTCTCTTTTGATTTCGTTTTCTCTTTCAAATGTTGTAATCTTGAGTGATTCTTTTGAGCTGAATTGTTTGTTCTTGTGTGAACTATTATTTAAGTGAAGGCTGAGTTCTTTTGTTATATATGGGGTTTAGTCTGAGTGTCCAAACCTTGTAATCTTCATTTTGGTTGTGATTTTGTTCGAATGGTGGTTGTTCTTCAGTGGCTGAGGCACTGATCGATTGTTTCTTGGCTTGAGGGCTTTGATTAATAAAATATATTTTATTTTTGTTCAATTTACAGTTTATAATTTTTGTTGTTCTTAACTAATACTTTGTGGATCTCCTCCTAACAGCATGCTTTCCTCTCCTTTTTTAAGGAAAAAAAAAATCAAAGTAATTATATACCAGATGCATCTTAGTGCTTGTGTGAAAGTGATTTTTTTGGAGAATGTACGGTTAAAATGTGAGAAAAAGTTATGGAGAAACGTGAAAAATAATTTTTTATTTTTCATTTTATTATTATTATGAGAACGTGGGGTTGAAAATGGGTGAGGTAAGTGATTTTAAAATTATCACTTCCAAACAAGGGCTTAATGAACTTAGGAAGAGATACCCATTGAGAAGATCAATGGGCATGACTCAAAAAAGCCTAGCCACATATTTATGTGGGACCATTGGGTCGATTATATAGATTCTTTTCTTCCATTTGCTATATCAAGAGTCATCTCCAAATTTAAACCACATGCTCATCCTATCTAATTACAATTTTCCAGGACTTCTTTTAAAGAGGAAAGCATCCCAGGGAGATTAGAAAAAGAAACTGAGAAAGTGAGAGTATTTCAATCCGTTGTCATTGCATCATCAATGTGCTAATTTGCCAAGATCCAGCTAAAAAATACATAGTATTAGCTAAAAATTATTTGTTTTTCTGTATCATTTTAATTTAGAAGTGTTCAATTTAATTTTTTTGTCTTTAGGAATAGACTTAACCATAATAAAATAATCTTGTGACAAACCATAATAAATTCAACAGCTTCACAGTTTGGATACAAGTAAATTGTTCAAGGTAATAAATTAAGTATACTGAATTTGTAGCTATATCAACTTCTTGTCATGAACAGTTTTAAGTCAATATCATTTCATGAGGTGGGTGGCTTTTTGTTATTTTCTTTTTCTTCTTCTTTTCCCCCTGGAAGTTGAGGTTGGGAAAGAGAAACCAAAACAACAATGGTTTATGTGTCAATGACATGTTAGACTAAATGAAACTGAATAGAACCATATGCAGTAACTGACCTTGCATATTGGTCGATGTGGATCACGTAGATTAACCAATAAATTATCACTTTTCAAGTCAAAATGCACTATATTCTTTCCATGCAGGTACTCCATTCCAAAAGCAACGTCCATGGTGATCATAAGCCTCCTTCGCTTATCAAGATTCCTGATAATATTAGTCAAGAGTTGAAAGAATGAATAAGTATAAATATCATGTTAGACGTGGATGGAAGACTTCTGACATGCTGGAGAATGCCAAATAAACAAAGCTAATCCGCAGATATCATATAACAACAAAAATCATTCAAGCCAACCCCATAAAGGTCATTACCTCTCCGTCTTCTGCAAAGCATTTCTCAAAGAGCCGTTAACCATGTATTCAGTAACAGTTGCGATTGAACCACTGGGGCCATCAAGCACAACACCATAAAAAGCTACCACATTGGGATGATGCATGTCAGCAAGCTTGATTGCCTCGTTCCAGAAATCATCTCTCTGGTTATTCATATGAACGATAGAATAATTAAAACATACAATTAAAAGCATAATACATTTGAGGATTAAGAATATTAGTTGTCCAATGAGCAGGGACACTGACCATGCGGTCTTGTTCCGATGGTTTCCCTGCAAAACATCTATCATTTATCCGTTTGATTGCAACATCGGTGCCTCTCCACTTACCGTGATAAACAGTGCCAAAGGTACCAGAACCAAGTTCACGTAGCTCTTCCAAGTCACTATTTTTAATAATCTACCCACCAAGAATGAAAGAGAAGTGAGAGGAAAATTAAAAAGTAAGGGAGATATAGGACAAACTTAGATCGCAAGTCTATTTGGTCACGGGAAGATCAAAGATGCACATCTCAAACCTGTAATCGACCAATGCTATCTGCAGGAAATCCAAAATTTATCTTCTCTGCGAATGCAGTCTTGATATCCTATATCAGATAATTGAGAACATGTATCCAACAAATATAATGAAAATTTGAAAAATGTAATAGATACTTGCACATAAAAGACAAACTTATGTGCGTGAGAGAATGAATTACAAACCTCAAATTTCTCTCCACGCTCCATTTCTGTATTAGTATTTTGATCTTCACCACTTCGTAGAGTTGTAGATAGAAACTCGCTCCTGGCATCTGATAGGTCAGAATTAGAAGGCACAGACAAATGATGAAGAACAGAAGCGGCAACTCCCTCGGCAACAGCTTGAAGTTCTTGCTTAATGAGGTCCTCTGCTGACCCTTTATAAGTAAGAGCAAAATCAATGAATAAACAAGCAAATAAGAAGGGTGTATATTTGTGCATGAAAATGAAAAATTTAACAATTCTTACCTTTATCAGACATAACATGCTCGGATCTCAAACCTCCGTTCAAATTTCCAGATGACAGGTATGCTCCATCCTCCAATGGTACCTTTATGTTCAACTCCTCGCAACTGCCTGTTTGTAACTCACCATTAACAGGATGACTGTCACCAGGAGCATCCCTAGTCCCTCCAGCTTCTCTTCTTATTTGAATTTTGCTAGGTCTAGGAGGAAAATGAGAATCATGACGTAAAATCCAAGGATCCTGGTTGCTAAATAGTGAGTTTGAGTTATCTGGCATATCTGCATCCCCATAGGATGGATCTACGGATGATTGTCCCTTTCCCTCCAGGTCAACAGATTCTAAGTCAGCAGGAATCCTTAGTCGAGACCATAGTGTGTCATCCTTCCATTTATTAGTAGGTGGGATTATTTCAGCTGGATCAGCAGATTCCACACCAGGGTTGCCAGCAGAAATTTCATCAGAAGCCAAATTATTAACCCCAAGCTTTGAGTGAAGGTAAGAATAGGGATTACCTAAAAGTGGAGGTTCAGTCAATTCATAAGATTCAGCTGGAAGAAAATTATGCATTTTGGGACCCTCACTCCCAGTAACCTGTTGTAATCTGTTCTTCAATATGTCTTCCTTTTTGGGATCAGCAACTGGCTCGACCTGCTCATTATTAGCTAGAACTTCAGAAGGGCACGTCTGAAGATTTTCCAACCTCTTATCTATTTGTCTCAGCTGGTCAAAGGCCATGGAAGTTGAATCTTCTTTAGGAATGGTGCCAACAACTTTACCAAAGTAGACTTTCGAGGGTTCACGAGAAACGTAATCAGAAGTCTGTAAAAGCATGCCTCCAACAGAAGCTATATCATTATTAACTGGTCTATTCATCGTGGAACCCTCTACAACCTGGTATTGAGGTGAAACAAGCTGCTGGACAGAATCTTGATACGTCTGAGGGATATTGGCCACAAATACACCATGTGAAGATTGTGCACTGCTTGTCATCATTAAACCCTGGGGAGTTGACACCTTGAAATGTTCAGGATTCTGTGCCTTCTGAAGAATAGTTTTATCATTTGCATAAGGTCCAGGATTCTGGGAGACCCCAATTCTATCTACTTGGACTTTTCCAGCTTCATGGTCCACATAACCCATAATTCTTGGCAGAGCTCCAGCAACCAGTTGTTCAGACACACTTTCTGTTTGAGAACCAGATAATACAGGCCGGATCATCAGCTGCCCTTTATCATCCAACCGGAGACTGTGATAAATTGTTCTCGAGTCAGACAAGGTGCTTGCAGGACTTCCCTTTTGGTCCTGAGCTATTGAATCTGAATGAGCATGTGGTAATGCTTTTTGACACATGTAACAGTCATCAAGTTTAGGAATTTTCTCAGAAACCACAACTGGTTGAGAGGGCAACCCTCCTTCTGAAAACACGGGTTGAAGATGTGGGACTTGATGCCAACCATACACTCCTCCTGGCACTGTTGTAGGGACCTGAGCATACTGCACACCATATCCTTGGTCTGCAGGAACCTGGACAACCCTATGTGGCAGTGTACTTTCTGCAGGATAATGCCCCAAACGAACTTGCTGAGGCTGAATAATAGATGGAACTGCATTAGGTTTCATACTGATAAATGAAGGATTCGTTGTCATATTTACTGCAGGAATAAACTGCTGAGGAGAAGCTCCAGCTGGCAACTGCTGTTGGGTGAACACAGGCCCAACTGCACCATAAATGTTTGCAGGGAATCCCATCTGAGAAGGGGGTTGCACATAATCAGCATGATTCAAGGTTTCATAGTGAGGATCCACATAAGCCTGAACATGAGATGAAGATGCTGGGAAAGTCACTCCAGGTTGCTGGAAATCATATCCCATCTGTGGCTGTGGGACATTAAGAGGCACATATCTCTGTAATTCTTGTTCAGAGACAGCAGCCACAGTTGTAGCTGGACCAGATTTAGCCACGGGAATACCCAGTCGAGTAGAAGAAGGATCCGTATATACTGCAACAATAGGATCAGCACACACAGTTCTTGGAGCTGTTTCAAGAGAAACAACGGGATTTCCCCTCGGTGATAATCCACCAGTAGATGGAGAACCAGTAACCTCACCATGACCATGGCCGGAGTTATCAGCACCCTCAGGACCACTCAAATCAGAATTCTGAGCGGAAACAGAACTCTCAAAGCTCTCCTTCCTAGCAATACGACGACTACCACCACCACTACCAAATCCATCCAAAATTACATTCACTGTTTCAACATACCTCTGCCCACCATCCTGGAAATCTCCAAAATGTAACAAATTGGCAGACTCAAGTTCTGAAGGTGAAAACAAAAATACCCTCAACTTAGCCGACCCATCTGAAGACCTCTCAACCAACTTCTCATACTCATCCATCATATTCTCAAGATCTTCAGGGCATGAAACCGTCACAAGTGCATCAAGATCCTCCTCGGGCAATTGGTACTTCATCACCACATTCTGCCCATATGTATCTGCCATCTTTTGAACCAATTCACCAAAACTCACATCCCTCCTAACGCTAATTATCCTAGTCTGCCCACCGACGTATCTAAATGCCCCATCACTCGGCCTAGGCAGTATTTTGCCACCAAAGCTACTCAAAAACTTAACCTTCCGCCCAAACACAAAGCCATCACCACCCGCGTCACTAGTATGATCAGAAGCACTACCCACTACCTGCGCTCCAAATTTTGGACTGTTACTAGACCCGCTCACCGAATGAAGCACAGAAGCACCAAGCACGCCCGATTGGCATTGAGACGGCAATCCACGCACGACCCACCCGGCAGCCCCAGGGACCGCATTGCTATATCCCAGTGGTATAAATCCAGCATCAGAAATCGTGGCTGGATAGTATACTGGAGGCAAAGAATCGAGGTTGCCCCCGACATCACGAGGAGGGTTCAGGTAAAACCCTGCAATGGGCCTGACAGACGAGGTCACAGGTGCAACGCGTGGGTCTTCAGGCACTGCTCTGGGAATATTCAGAGGGAGCAAATCTTTGGATACTGAGTTCTGTTCAAATGCCATACTTTTACTGTATGTATACGATTTTTCCTTCTAAGACAGCTCAAAATTTGGATTTTTCAAAATTCAAGAAGCAAAATAAAGGTGAGGTCTTCGTATTCAATCTCTCGTGTCTATATATTCCACATCCAGCTAACAGAAAAGAATAACTTTGAACCACTAATATACCCTAATATTAAAAGTAAACTGGTGAGCTATCAAAAAATACTGATACAGCAAAGACAAAAGAAGAAGAACCAGGTTTCAATTAAGACCCCCCGAGAATAAGCAAAAAGAGAGAGAAAGAGAGGTGAGAAGAAGTAGAAAGAGGCAGTAATAGAGTCGGTGAACTTATCTGTTGACTCTCCTATTTCTCTCTCTCCTTCTCCCTAAAATTTCTTTCTATCTCTGTCGTCAATTGATATGCGACAGAGAGATTTTATACATTTATTTTCAGCAGAAAATTTTGTGGGCCGGAAGGGGAAAGAGGAAAGCGGCGAGATAATGTCACTGTCCACTTGCGAGAATCTAAAGAGAAACGAGAATTTTCAGTTTATTTTGGTTCCATAGCTTAGTGTGTGTTTGAGCGTGTGAGGGAGACAGAGGGGCACGTGGAGGGGTGCATGCAGAATTTGAGTTAAAAAGGAGGGGTGGATTGATGATATGTGTAGTTGAATCGACAAGACAAGTGAAAAATATTTGTGTATAATAAAGATTAGTTTTGTTTGTCATCATTATTTTTAAAATATATTTTTTTCCTTTTTATTTTTAACAATATATTTTTTAATAAAATAATATTAAACGTTTATCCAAACAAAAATTCTAGTTTTTTAATTATATATTCTCAATCAAAAAACTATTCTAAAATATATTTTAAAGAAAAAATGGAACTCAAACATGCTCTAGGTTACGGTTACGGGACTTTTGTCCTTTTAGCAAAATTTTTATTTTTGTAAAAAGGTTTTCTAAAAAAGTTGTGTTAATTTTTTTTAAAAAAAATAATTTTTAAAAGAACTTTCTATTTCGAAAGTATTTTTAAAGGAATCATATTAGATCAACTTCTTCTAATAACTTTTCTATTTAAAACAAACATTTTCATAAAATTAGTCAAAGAGTCTAAAAATAACTTTTGAATTTCAAAAGCTCTTTTTAGTTTTTCAAAAGTCATACCAAATGAGACCTTACGTCAAGACGTGAATAGCATAAGCCCTAATTCGTTTGGCTAAAAATCATGTTTTTTATTAAATTTTGATATAGGTTAAAAAATAAGTGATTAAAAATTTAACAAAAAATTTTGAAACCATAAAATATAATAATTGAAATAAATAATTCTTAAAAAATTGAGGTCAAACATGAACTAAATCTGACGAATTTGGCTTGGCTCTTCTGGGCTTTTATTAAAGAAGAGTTAATTCATTTGTACATCAAAAGTGTACATCACTTTTGACAGAATCCAAGTGGCATAATTTGATTGTTGAAAAAATGGTTTATTTTTTTATATTGTCTAATAGCAAGTTGTCACATGACACAATGTAAACAGTAATGTACATGAGTTTGCTCATTTAAAATAATAATAATAATAAAATAAACTAAAAAAATAGTTAGCCCACAAGTCGGCTTGTAGAAAAAAAGTGAACTCAGTTAGGTACGTGATTCGTCTTAAAATGAGCAGCAATTGCAACTTCTACGATCGGAATGGAAGACTTCGAAAACGATCCGAAATGGAGTTCGGCCATTTGTCATCCCTACATAGATCCATAACTTTTTTCTTTTTTAAATTTCTATTCGATATGGACTTTTGATTGTTATTTTAGTAGGTATGCCTACCATTCATTGATGAGTCAAGAAATAAGATGTATTGATACTAGTCATAGATTCAGTTTTCATCAGTTATGTGTCACTATCTTGTGGAGAATCAGTTGTAAATCAAGAAATAATACGTGGATGCTATGAAATTATTAATATTTCTCTTAAGATAAAGTTTGGTGATATTTAAAGTATATAATGTGGGCACTAATTTTTTTTACTCTCAATCAATTGAAAAGGTACATCTGGAATTATATTCCTTGCTTAATTATTGAAATTAAACTTGATGAACAAGTTATCACTTGTTATTTTCTTTATTATTTCAAGGTTAAAAAGTTATTTTTTTTCTTCACATTCTTTCAAGTTCTATTTCATGTTACAACTTATAACTAAAAAAAAGATGAAAAAAAATAATTATGGAAGCTTGAATATTACGAATAAGCATGCTCCAACCTTGATAGGATTTAGAATTTTTGGCGATTCTACTTTGATGGTCTAATCAAACTTCAACATTTCGTATTTCTAAGATTTATGTCATGAGAAGAAATTATTATTCCGTTTACAAGAATATGCTCATTGGGATTTAGCCCCTGTTTGACACTCATTTTGAGTGAAAAAAAAAATTTTTGGATTAGTGATTGATGGAAGATTGTGTGGTTAAAAAGTAAGAAGATTTTTTGGATTTACGTGTAATATTATTTTATTGATAGAATGTGTAGTTGAAATGAAAAAGAGAAAAAAAAAATGAGAAATTGAATGAGAAAAAAATGGGTGTCAAACGTAAGCTTAATAATCCATAGAGTGACAATCAATACACTATCTTGAGTTTTTTTGTTTCGAAAAGGAAAAAAAAATGACATCTATTATTAGTAGTGCTACAATACCAAGTGAAATTAAATGATAGACTCGGTCGAATATGTATGGAATATGAAATCCAATTAATTATATCTATCATTTAATGTCACTTAGTCTAGTATTATAAATTATTATTTAATGTCACTTAGTTTGGTATTATAACTTTATTCTTAAAAAAAAAAAGGGAGATGTGTGTGATTAATTGAAACTAATTGCAAGGTTGAAAAAATTAGGTATAATAAAACTTATCATTAATTAAAAAATGATTGACTTGTATCAATTGCCTGTTAATCTTGCAGTTTACACAAATTGATAGAGTAGAGATCTTTAATTCGGCGAATAGAGTGGGGAGGTAAAGTAGTCAATTTCGGCCTATGCAATGGTACACGAGTACCGATGGTTCGAAAGAAAGAACTCATCTTGGTGAGTGTATTTCTTGAATATGAATAGTCCAACCTAAGAATAGAAATCATGTGACAATTATATTTTCCACGTCTTGTTGTGTACTTCATAATAAATAAACAATAAATTGAATAAATGACACATCCCATGTCCTAGTTAATGTCAACTAGGGGGAAAAAACTGTCATCATATTTGAGTAAAATAAAATATGTTTTAAAATTATGATTATTACTATTTTATGCATGTATATATATAGAGGAATGAATCAAATACAAATAAATAAATAAATAAATGTGTCTTTTTTGAACAATTAAATCCTTTCTAGTATTCATCACGAGCCTTCATTATGTTATTTATCTCATGGCCCGACGATTTAGGACAGCAATACTTTTTCTTTTATTTTGTTGAAGTGGGGAACATGTTGGATATAGAAATGCACCAAAAGCCAATAATATTTTGTCATTTGCAAAGGCAAAAGTACCACAAACTTCAACTTGGGAAAGTACGATTTCGGGACAAACCATCTTTCCGGTTTAGATAAGGCTTAGGGGCACAATTTTCAATTAAGATAGAAGCATGAGATTTCATCGTGAATTTTGAATAAATTGATCATCAACTGCTCCCCGCCCATCAGCGAATGTGAGCCTGAAATCTCGACGTTGATTGAAGGAAGGTTGGCCACGGTTTGGGGAGAAATATGCATTTTCTTGAGTTACTACTCATACATAGCCTTCTTTCTTTTATCAAGGATTCTACCAATTGATATCTTTCCACAAATAACTGAAATTTTATTTCTTGATCTGGCATAATGCAAAATCAAAAAGCAATCTGATTATTATTAATAAATAACTTTAAAATAAGGAAAATGAATCAAATGTAAGATAGTTTATCTTTTGCGTGCTACTTGGACTAGTGATATAGTTTCAATGGTTCTAAATAGCGTTATTCAAATAAATAACTAGAGAGTCTTAAACAAGATATTTGATAAAATTTTGAGAGTAAGAATAAAAAAAAGTAAATAGTGTAAGTAAATGGTCATATGTGAAAATTATGCCTAATGATAGTTGATTGTTCTATTGTTGGTTATACTGTCGAAAACCAATGTTTGTCGATAATATAGGAGAATACTGACAGCAATAGCAATAGCAATCGATGATCATTATCAGTAATTTCACTAGTGATTCGATTACTGATTGACTTCAAAGAATTCGTTAATGTCATGTGTAGAAAACATTTTTCACACTATTGAGTTAAATTGAGTCTGCGAGCTCGCATCCCTTTTAGGCAAAGTCTAAAGATGTGCGAAAGCAACAAAAGCTATTAAAGGCTCACGGGGGTGGGGGGGGGGGGGGG
>CAIGRB010047978.1:0-42870 GCA_903798255.1 Fraxinus quadrangulata | reverse complement strand
CCCACACGCTGCAATAAATCTTCACTCATGTAATAATTTGGGATCAACATGCTAATAGAATTTATCCAATTCAAAAACTTTTTTTTTAAAAAAAAATAAAATTATATATATAAGTAATTGCATATTAACATGACTTTTAAAAAGTCAAAATGAACTTTTGAGACCCAAAAGTTTATTTTAGATTTGTTTAGTTAATTTTATGAAAGCGGATTGATTAATTAAAAAGGTTTTTAGAGGAAATTGGTTCAACATAACTTCGTTTAATAGTACTTTTGAAATATGAAGTGTTTTTAAAAATTAATTTTCAAATAAAAATTACA
Source organism: Fraxinus quadrangulata (assembly GCA_903798255.1). NCBI lineage: Eukaryota > Viridiplantae > Streptophyta > Magnoliopsida > Lamiales > Oleaceae > Fraxinus > Fraxinus quadrangulata. The sequence continues at coordinate 42,550 of CAIGRB010047978.1, read as the reverse complement.
GTAGTTTTCCTAAAAATCTTTCTACAAAAAACAAAAGCAATGTGAAACTGGCCTTAAAAAGTACGTGTGACTAATATGAAGTAAATGTGCATCTAACTTAGTGAAATTTCAGTTTATAAGTTCTTTATGAAATTTTTTATTCATACTAGTTTTAAGTCGTACGATGCACGGGTTGTATTATTTTGAAGGTGATATTAGCGTTTAATGATAGCGTAATTGGATTAATATTGCAAAACATTTGTAAAGAAATAAAATTATATATTGACATAGATGAGTAAATATTTATAATAAATGAATCCACAACCACAAAATCCATCATTTTAATACAAATAAATCACTTGAGCAGACTTGTATGCTATACTGAAGCAACATGATTCTTAGTTTCTCGTCTTCCAAATTTCTTCTCATAACAATCTATTACCGTTTTACATTAGCTTCTTTTGCAATTTTTTCACCTCGGCAACCAGTTCCTTCACATGTATATGAGGCAATAAAGTATAAGATCATAAAATGTCCAGATTACTAATATATTCTTATCCCTTCACACAATTACGTTGTTCATGTTTGATAAGTACCTGAGACAATATTAGATGACAATATTAGATATTATAATGAAAAATATTTTTTTTCATCTTTAATACTATTAGGTACTATATAATCCTATAGTTATAGTTTTAGATATAACCAGTGTTAATGATAAGAAAATCAAATAGATAGAGCATGAACCTTAGATAAAATTTGAACAGCTTGGGGGAAGATTGCAAGAATGACAACAAGGGTTTGACTCTTTGTGCCTGAAGTAAGATTTAGTAAAGGATAAAACCAAATTTATATTAACACAGATTACGTACAAAAGTCTCCAAAAACTTACACACAGAACGTCCTGTACTCGAGTAAAAGGAACAAAAGTGTGCACTATTTGGCAAATCAAGCATAGTTATAACGTTTATAATCATGGTTTCTGCTGTAAAATGGACGCCACGTTTATGACGTTTATGATCATGGTTTCAATCTTAAACATACATATCTACAATATATTATTGAAACAGTCTACCATTATGAAGCAATATAGACTTACCTAAACATCTGATTTGTAACTTGTACGAATAGTATTCTCGACAAGAAACTTGAGATCGTTTCTTAGTTCCATCGAGCATTGTATGATGGAAAACCAACTTTAGTATTCATTATTTACATTCAAATAGGTAGAAAATACATGAGAATGTATATTCAAAAATCTTGATCTTCTTTTTCGATAATTTGAGATGCAGAATTAATTATGCTAGTAAAAGTATCAAAATTGGGCAAATCTTCAATCTGATTTTTGCATCTATCAATACCTTTATGCCAACCAGATTCTCCATATGAAAAAAGCAAAGGATATTGCAAAGGATCATAACAACCATAATAATAATGAACCTTATGTGAATCACGAGAATGCACGTATATAGTAATGTCACAAACGTGAGCATTTACATTTTTATCATCTTGAATCCATACAATAGCTACTTGAGACGTTATATGTGTATTGAAGACTATTTGATCAAGTCCTGGGGGACATCTTATATGTATTTGATAGTTGTGCAAGTTAGATATATCACTTAAAGACCTAAAAAATCTACTGTATGGATTTACTTTCATGATTTCAATTAAACTCATTAAAGTAGATTCAATAAAATTTTCTGAAATTTTCATACGATTTTCAAGTTCATTATCTGTATCATAAAAATATAACTGCAAATAACAAGTATTATTCTTTAGTATAAGATGGTTTACCTAATGATATACTTGCCCCTGAACTCTAAATGTGTATATACATTTGTATGCTTTAAACAGTTCTTTATCATACTTTACACCAAATGAAGTAAATGCAAAATAGTTATTATATCCCCTTGCTATTTTTTTTAAATTCCGTACAAGTAGGTTTTGTGGAGGTAAATAAGCTGAATAGTTTACTTAGTGAATCGCAAATATGAAGATTTACTTTGCCATTAAAGCAACAAAATCTTTTACTTTCTTTATAAAATTTTCGTGCACCACAATGTTTACAATAAGTACATGTCGGCAATACATATGGAGTAACTGGTATATCCAATAGGGTAGAATTTCCTTATAATTCAAAATTGGAAATGTTGGTAGTAGATTCATTTGAAGTTGAAGCGTTAGAATGATGATGTATTGTAGATTTATAGACATAGGCAACACCTAAATTATTATTTTCAGTAAAAATAGGGTCAGCTATCCTTTGGCGATGATCAATGTACCCAATTCTAACTCGATTTCGCTGATCCCTATGTCTTTGATTTTCTTGTCTGCACCTCCTCATGAACTGCCGATGGTACTTAAATTAGTGTTGTTTAACTGAAAATTACCTCATATTTTACAAGTGCACCATATTTTAATTGCATTGCATAACATATATTCATCATCATCATCACCACATTCTTGTCCTTAATATTAATATATTTAATTAATTAGCTTGTCATTGATAATCGGCCAAATATTTGTTTAAAATGTAGTACAAAGAGTAAATAAATAAAAAAACAATAAATATGTATCCATGTTTTAAAGCACATTAACATTTATAATATAACAAAAAAACTGAAACAAAAAACCGCAGTAATAATAGAGAACTTTACAGGAAAAAATAGCAAACCTTAAAATCTCTAGCTCTCTCCCTCTCTCTATTTTTGCAGAAGAATGTAGTACTCTGTTTGAATTCGAACTTTGCTTTTGTTTTCAATGGAGAATAAATAAATTGATAAATAATATGTTATTTCTTTGGATTCATTAGAGTTGAGATATGAAAAGTGAAGGATGAGGAAAAATCAGATATTTTTCAATGTCGATTTAGCTAAAATTGAGAAGAAACACAGTCAACAATTGTGTCTATCAATAGAAAAATCACAACCCAAATATCAATTAATCATTGTCAAACCAGATAATGACCAGTCTACAACTAGTTTAAGTGTGAAATAGAGAGTGCAAAAATTAACAGTGATTTGATCATCATCTCTTTTAATAGAGTAGTGAGATGATATTTTACTCATACAAATTTTTTTATATCTAAATTTTTAACTTAAAAAGTGAAATATTTAATTATAATTAAATACTTACAATTTTTAAGAACTTTTTTACTTATAAGTAATTTTGAATATGTATAAGCAATTTTTCAAGTATAACTACATTTTTGTCTTGTAAAAGAATTGATAATAAGAATTATTGTATTTTTGTATTTAGTAACTTACTGAAATTCGCAATTTTAATAAATAAATAAAAAAGATGCAAAAATTGCAAAATTTAGAGAGGAAAAGAATATGTACATTTCCTCAATTGAAAGGCGAAATGTGCTGCGGCTCGTGATCAAATAATATAATGGTGAATTAAGTGTTGAACACACGTAGACTACGTGTTTTATTGAGTTAAAGTTAATAACGCCCTTAATCAAATACCAGTAATAACTTGTAATAAATCTATGTCTAATTTATCACGTACTAGAAATTAAAGTAAAAGTTTATCAAAATTTTTAGATGCATTGCTAAGATGTAGAATTCTCTTTGTTATTCTATTTTTAGTACAACAATTAAATGATTCATTATTATCATGTGAGTTGATCAAAGTTTCAAATTTATTTAAAAGTTTCTCTCGATAGCAATTAAATATAATTCTATATGTGACATTTATATATCTCTATAAAAGATACCAACATATAAAAAAGTATTAAACGAGTTAAAATATCTAAAAATCATGTGAAGTATAGAGTTATACATCTATCCTCTATCGAACCTCACAATACTTATTATTTCGTGCTAATGATCATATTATCTCTCTCGATGACAATAAAATTCACAAACAATTTAATTAAATGGCTAATTAATTGAAAAGCAAGCTACACCATGATAAACATTCAAATATTTAAACAAATTAAGGCAAACTAATAATTTAAACCAAGAATCTTATGATAAGGGTTTATCTCATCCTAACAATATAAAAATTTAACCTAACATAATATCGAAATTAAACAAATAAAAGTGGAACGATATCATCGAAAATTTACGAAATGTGAACAATTCTGGAATTAATTCCGTCTCTTCAGCTGCTTCACGTCGGTCCTCTTCTTGTGTGATGTCGTCTTCTTCCTTCCTTTTTTTTTGAAATTTATTTCAACAGTGTTTTCTGTGTGTCTCTATATATGCAGCCGCAATCTTTGTGTGTGTGTGTATTAAAGCAGTCGTCCCAATTTTTTCTCCAAAGCTGCCCTCAGTTTCTTCTATGTATGCGTGTATGTTCTCCTCTCTGTCTGCCTCAATTTCACGTGTATATATATATACCCCTGGCAACCACAATCTATGAACAAGTGATACACTTCTGCAGTCACAATCTATGAACAAGTGATACACTTCTGCAGTCGCCCTTTTTTCCTGTACTCCTTTTTTTTTTTTTTTTCCTTTTCGTGTGTATATATGTGTGAATATATAACCTAAACTTTTAATCCAACCAAAAGTCCAAATTAAGGCCAAATTAACTCCAGTGCACAATTAAATTAATATTTACTTCCAAGTCCTCAATTCTTTCATGTAATATAAGTTAGTCTTTGAGTCCACTTAATTGTGCAACCAATGCCAATTTAGTCTATGTACTTTAAATTTTGTCATTTTTCGTCACCTCTTGCTTCTTTCCTTCAATTCCTTTTTTATTTATAAAGTTTCACTTATTAAACAAAAAATACAACAATTTAGAATATATTTTGTCAAAAGAACTATCAAATATAGCTATTTTAGACCACCGAATAAATATATAAAATACACTTATCAATTAGCATTTGTACAATCTATAGAAACTAGAAAAATGGTAGAGGTCCAACTAGAAATACCGAATTCATGCGTCTTTCTATCTTTCATTTTTTTAGAAGTGATTCAATCAAATGAATCAAATATATTTATTAGGAGTGAACGTGATTCGATTTGGACGGTTTATATCATATTTTCAATTCAAATCATTTCATGTGGTTTAGAATTTTTTTCCAAAAAACCAAACCAAACCATAATTTGTGGTTTGGTTCGATTTTAATTCACGATTTACCTATCAATATCAAAGTAATATATTTAAAAAAATTAACATATAAGTTTAAATGAGAACTAATAATATTAAATTACATTCATGTTTCCATGAAATCTGTGAATAAATTATTTTCAAAATTGGTTGTTAAAAGATCTTAATAAAATGAATATATCTTTCTTCATTTTTATTTACATTTTCTTGTTTGTCTTTCATACTGTCACATAGTGGTTAGTAAAGGCAAAGTCACATTCTGTTGTAATAGTTTGGTCAAAACTCCTTTCGTCCTACTAGTGAGATGAAAAATAAGGACTGAAAAATATATGTTTAGATGTATAAAGAACGGTAGATTTCATGTTTATTGAGAGTTGATTATTTTCACTCTAACTACTTTGAAAAAAGTGGAAGATAGTAGTACTAGTTAGAGAACTTTAATATTTTTCACACAATCAATACGCTCTATCATTCATTCTTTCCAAATCACAAACAAGTTCATTAATCACCAATAATGATGAACTTAATTTACTTTATATGACTATTTCAAAGGGCTGATTGTAATTTGTATTGCTAAATTGATATTTTTTCTGAAAGGCGAAAATTATAAAAATTATAAGTTAATAAAATTAAATTTTTAATTAAAAAATTGAAAAACGATTCGATTCGATTTTGTGCGATTTTTGAAAATTAAAACCTAAACCAAATCATTTTGAAATGGTTTGGTTCGGTTCGGTTCGGTTTGAGGGGAAAAAAATCGCAGGTCTACATGTGCCCGAATTAACGATTTCGATTCGATTTGAGGTTCTTGATTTTTTTGTGCAGCCCTAATATTTATAATGTATGTACCTGATTATATAACTCAAATTTGTTGTGTCTAGCCCCATGACCTTGTCCATCACTTACTTATTTGTTCACTATTTATAACGATATTCGATTCTACCATTTTATTTTTTAATTATTATAAAGGTCAATTAGTTTTTTTACAACTTCTTAGCATAATAAATTATATTTTTAATAATTGTTTATTGTTAGTAAGTAGAAGACACGTCACTCAGAATAAGTAACTCTAGGGTATCCTCCTCGTCTTTATGTTTGTGGAAGTTTGTAAATAGCTCACCTGTCATGACTTAGCTGATCCAACTAAATGAACAAGTTTTAAAATAATTGACTTTATAATCATAAAAGTTGAAATTAGGATAGATATGCAATTTTTGTTAGTGAGTAAAAAGGAGGTAAATCATATTCGAGGTAATTATACTTTAGTTAAGAAATTGTATTTCTATTTTATTTAATCAGATAACTATATTTTAATTTAATCTCAATCGAATAATTTCATCCAATTTCATCACCCAGATTGACGAAAATTGATGAACTAGTAGTCAATAGATGAAGCTTGTCGTTTATTTTACTAAAATTGTACATATTTTATGTCGACTTAGATTACGTGTGATGACCATCATTTATTAATTGTCATGCCATCGATTTTTATCATCAAATTAGCATTGTTTTTAGTGCAAATTAAATTCACGATGTACAAAATTCTTTGTTGGGATTGTAAATAATCTTATACATTTTCTCAACAAGCTTCATCCCGTAAAATAGTGTTTTGAGAAAGTTGTCTTAGTTTTTGTTTGGAAATTAATTTTTGAAAGAGTTTCATGCTCCGAAAGTGCTTTACAAGAAGTCATATTATCACAGTTTTTTGTGAAAGTTGTCATAACTTCATCTAAAAAATTTTCTAATTAGAAGAAATATTTTTAGAAAATTAGCTAGGCCATTAGTCGAAAAGGGGTTGACAATCCAAACTACATGGCTGAAATTAGGCACTATCAATTAGGAGTCCGACGTAGAGAAAATACACTAATGCACCGAGGTCATCTTTGTTCCTTATAATTAAAAGTAGCACGAAATTTAGAGCATCAATATTTATTCGTGAGCAAAAGTATGGGTAGGTATGTTAATCGAATTCAAACATTTCAACCCGATCTCGAACAGGGGCGGACCCAAAAAGGAAGTTTAGTGGGGGTTGAAATAAAAAAAAATTGGAAAAAAAAAAAATCTGAAATCTGAAGAAAAATCGAGAAATTTGAAAATTGAGTGGGGGCGGCGGCCCCCACGATCCTCAAGTAGGTCTGCCCCTGATCTCGATTCAATCAAACCCAACGATTATTGGTTCTTAAATCGAAATCATAAGTACCTGACTCTAGAATTGAATTTTGAAATTTATTCATCCTGACCCAATAACAGGAAGAAATGATGGAATGGAAAGAGTCATGTTGATTGTTATATTATTTTCAGATTATTGTAGAATTAGTGCTTCCTTATTGTTGGTTTTCACGATTCAGTTTTTTTTTTTAGGTAGTTCATGTTTATTTATGCTAGATGTTGGATGTTATTTGGTAGCAAATTTTATTTTTTTCATTTCCACTAGATAGTAGGAAGATAATTTATATGTCAGCACACGATTTAAAAAAAATATATTATGGGTAGAGTTGAAACTCCTATCGAAATCAATGGTGGAGGAGGCCTAGGCTTAAGGAGCATGAGCAATGTCAACATTGTCTCAATGGCACGTATGAGAAAGAAAAATCCTCTTAGGTAAAAAGTTTTTAAGCAAGAAAGCAAGGATTGTAGACCGATGATGTTCACAGTTGGCCTAATTTTAGGTTCGAGTTTTAGTTTCAGTAATTACTTGAAGTATCATGTATAATTTTGTATACTAGATACTCGAATAGTTCCATCCGACACTCGAACCTAAGCAAAAGCCTACACTTTAACTGCCGATATTAAATTGTTTACTTTTAATAAAAAAGATGTAAATTATTGTTAAAAGACACCTTATTACGTCGCCAAGTTTATAAGATCTAAACATCATTGTGGCTTCTTCGTAAATAACCTCAAAAGACAGGGTATGAAAAAGGATATACGAAAAGTTTTATACGTCGCCGTTTCCTACAAACGCAACGTTTAAAACCCAACGGCTAGTTTCAACTGACCGTTTTAGGACACCATAATTCAAACTCTTACATCAAAGCCTCTTGCCATCAGGAAAGGGAAAACCCTTCTCGCTTCAACTATAAAATCAAAGAAATAAAAATCACGAAAGAAAAGCAGAAAATTATAAATCTTTCTTCGATCCAGATTTTGATACAACAGAGTGGAAAAAAGAAAAAAACTGGGTCAAAGAAAATGGTTTACACACCCACGTACTACACATCACTGCACGACTCCATAACCTCTCTGTGCAAGAGCATCATTCCATTTTCCTTCAAGAAAAGGCGGCTTCCAGCAATTGCTGCAGCAGAACAGCAGCTCTCAAAGCAGCAGTCTGATAATCTGAAATGGCAGCAAGATTCATTCCACCAAATACTTAATCTAATGGGCCTTTGTAAAGAGGGCATTCTGGCTGAAACTGAGGTCTCCGCTTTCAGAACACATCTTCTGGAGACTCTAATAGCTTCGCCTATAGATCACGAGCCAACCGTCATTTTAAGGGATAAACTGATCTTTTTGCAGGTGAGTATTGGTATTGATTTGACATTTTTTTTGTAGCCCTTTTTTGAGATCTTACAGGGGTATCTAATTTTGATTTTCGTTTTCCCTCATAAAGTAATTTCTCAAGATTAATTTGGTGGCTTTTCAGTTGAGCTGTAAAGTATTCAATGGTGTTATGGATATATATTAACTGCGTGGCTGAAGTTATGACAAGAACTGGATTTAATTCATTCCTTTTGTGATTGAAGCTCCCATATTTAACTTTTCACCAAGAATTCAACTTTTTGTGGGTGATTTGATGAAAATGTTGAAATTTACAGTGAATCATATAAACAAATGCTAGAAATATATGTTCCTCTTAGTCCTGTTTGGTAAAAGCTATTATTCCAAATATGACGTAAGTATGACTTTTGAGAGTTCACTTTTAACGTTTTAGATGATACTACTTCAGTCTAATCTTATGTTTGTGCGAATATCAAAATTAAAGGCAATCATGTGGGATTTTATCTTGTAGGAGCTGTTCTATTCCCAATGCATTTCAGAGGATGAGTACCATGCATCGAAACGGCCATTGTTACAGAGATTAGCAGTTCAAGGAGCCGAGATTAAAACACAAGATGTCATAGTGGGGGCACAGAAAGAGACTTCAAATGAAGACTGGTCGGTTATCAATTTGAAGGATGAGAAATGCGTGGTTAGTCAAGAGGGCTTAATGTCGAAGAAAAAATTGAATCCGGGTTCAACAGTAAAGCAAATTAAAGGAGCTGCATCTGTATTTGGCTTTGTATCACCCATTAAAAATGGCAAGTTGAAGGAAGAAAAGGATGATAACAATTTGATGCCATTACCAATTGATCAAAATGTAAGCACTTCAAGCTTTATAAGGAGTGAAGTTGGACTTTCTACTGAAAATCCTTTCTGGAATAGTACTTTCACTGAGAAAAAGAGTGAAACAAAGTCCATTCTCATGGCAGAGGTCTTGCCAGCAGATTCTGTAATTAGTGAGAAGCGAAGCAGTGGCGACAAACCCAAAAAGAAACCGTTTAAGACCCTGTTTCAGAGAGAGGGAAGGGCGAATGGCGGTAATGATCATCATGGTCCTGAACATGAGGAAAAAGAAAAGATGAAATCAGGCAAGAAGCAATGGGGATTTGATGGATTTAAGAAATGGAAGAAAAATGATTCTGAGGATGAAACAGCTCCATTGTCCCTCAGTGAAAAGTCAGATGGTGAAAGTTACACTGGCAGGCTCGTCATGAACCCAGCCGCAGAGGGACCAGACACCAAGCAAATCAAGAGGAAACTGCATACTGATGGTGCACCTACAGATTTCTTTGTCGATAAGGTATAGTATCTCCCATCACTATTGGCATGTTTGATATGCTGGACGGGGGTATTACTGGATTGGACTGAGAAAAGAAAAAAAAATTAAATCTTGTTTGTTATCACGTGCACAATACTGTTTACTAATTTGTACCAAAGGTTCTCTGTATTTTTATCTTGAAAAGTGAAATCCTTGAATTTTGTTATCACCGTTTTTTGACTAGGCTCTATTGGAGCTTGAAACTGATCTATTTGCTGCCTCTAATCTTCATGAAAATTGTAGGTTTTAGGAGAGAATATAAAGAAGGAGCTGTCACGAATCCAAACAGAACTCGGGGCAAAAAATCAAAATTTTCATTTGTCGTAAGTTTTTCTTTTCTTTCAGATACTTTTTGGAATTTTCATATATAGGTTTCATAGCTAATTATAATTTGAAGTTGTATATACTGTTCAAGCAGTTTACCTACGTATTAACCATTATTTGATGTCTCAACAGAGAAGATCAACTTGAAGCAATCTCAACTAGGCTTCCAGTTGATAAGGCTGACCTGAAAAAGTTCTTCCCCAAGTAACTTTTCTTCATTTCTTGATTTAAATAATTGCTGTTGAGCCAATGAACTTATGAATTTGAAAAAAATAATAGTACTGTTTTAAGTTGTTGCAGAACACTCTATACTTGTGTTTCTGTTATTTGCACTAAAATCTTTCTTTTCATTTCAGATCATGGTGTGATCGATATGGTGATGTCGTATTGGATGTGGTTAGAAAAGAATTCAAAGAGCATGTTGGAGAGATGGGAAATTCGCGTGTAGTAGCCAAGGAGAAGCACAACTCGAAAAGATGGACCACATTTGATGATGACGATGAAAATTGTCATCCAAATCTTTTTGCTCCTCAGGAGCAAGCAACTTTCTCGTCTTCAAAGATGACTCGTGTATCTATTAATACTAGTAGTAGTATCGACAAGGGCTTTAAGTATAATCCTTTCTTCAATGTTTAGGATAGTTGTAGAATACAAGCTGAGACCTGATTCAGCTTCCTTTTAGGTCTGAATTCTTCTCAAGCTTGGAAGCATGGTTCTTCTATGCCTATTGTAACTGTCAGATTAAAATGTGGAGTGGAGTGTGTTCTTTTAGAGTGACTCTACTATGAACTTGTAATTCGTTTCCGCTGGATTTGCTGGAACAATTTGTTTTCTCCTAGCTTCCTTTCAATCAGATTGCTGGGAAGTTTTCCAGCTTACAAATATTGAAGAAGTTCAATTAAGGTAAAATAAATATACACAAAAGTTCAATTAAGGTAAAATAAAACAATTGGACTGAATCCTGCTATGCTTCCACATAACTGGTATAGTTATGAGTGTATTTTATGCACATATAGACACTTACTTTTGATAGCTTAATCTCTGGTATATATTGCTTGTTAAGTAAAACTCCTTGAAATTGAATTGGGAAGAAAGGAACAAAAAATTGGCCAAAAATGGAGAATTTTTAAAGTTCAGAGACTAAATAGCAAATATTCAAAAGTTAATTCAGACCAAGGAATGATTGAAGAATGCTGGGAGTCAATTGGATATAATTGGAAAACATGACTATCTACTCTCTCTTCAATTACAGAGTCTCTTCTTTCTCCTCTCACTTCCGGAACGAGGTATGTAGTCGTAACATTTGTTACTACGCGTAGCGAACACATGGATTAGGTGAATTTGGTGGCTTTTTGTAAATAAATATGTCACGTTTGTATGTTCGAAATGTTTTTGACATGGATAAATAACTGAGTTGTAAAATTTGATTTTATGAGTTCGTAGTTTGTTTTATGTTGATGGATGATGATCCAGCTGTAGTATTGTTGAATTCTATAGAACCTAGTTATCAGGAGGAATGCAAATTCACAAGAGAAGTTTTTGTTATCTCGGACAGTAGTGCTGCTATTACCAGGCGCAAAACTAAAAATGGAGTTCCAATTGAAATATATATGTACAATTGGCTAGTGAGGATACTGGTCTAAAAAGTAGTCCAAGCAATGTCAAGGCCTGAAGATGAGCATCTTGGGTCAGGTGGTGGGATGTCCTCAGTAAAAATAAGATTTTAAATAATTTGCTAGGTTACAAGTTCTTCTACCTCAATCCCCTTTCCTTTGGTTTGGTCAAAACCTCAACGGCGAAAGTGATGACTTGGCATGCACGAACTTCAAGCATTGATGGAGCGTGGACGACATGACCCCTGCTGTATGAGCCATGGTCTTCCTAGCAACATATTCACAGAAGACTCGATGTCGTAGATATGGAATGGAACTTCATGTATTGCCCAATTTTCAACTTAATTAGGCAGACAGGTAATAAAGGAAAATGCTTGTCAGAGAGTAGGAAATTGGGTTTAGGTTTCAAAGTCACGCATTTATAAATTATGCATGTGCGGGACCTTTTAATGAGGAAATGAATCTTTGTCTGCATGTGACGAGGCGTATTGAAGATAAAAATTTTAAAAAATAAGTTGTCCTCTCTTTTAGACTTGATGTAAATCATTGAAATTCTGGAGCAATCAAAGAACGAACTTATTTAATTTTAATTTAATTTTTGTAATACGCACCTTTTGATCCATATGGTTGAATATATTTTTTCCTATAGTTGTACAGTATGGTGATTTTTTACATCAAGTTTAGCTCAGTGGACACTGGATAGTATGTGCCATTGATTTTATTAGTTCAGAATTGTCGTCCATATTCAAGATTTTGTTTCCTCATCATATCACTTTAGTTTCTAGCCTTCTGGGTATATAATTTGAAGTTTTAACGTTTTGGTTCGTATCATTTTTAGTACTGCTGAAATAACTTTGCTATTTCACTCTGTGATAAAGGATTGTATTGATTTTGCTTTCTCCTGATTCTTGTTAGTGTATGTGTGGAAGGAACAATGGTTATTCGTATTCAAATAAATTAAAGATCGCCATTGTTGTCCAGACAGGCTATCATTTAACAGTAATTTTCTCCTTTTCTTTTATTTTCTATTTGGTGCTTATTCCAAGAATGCCTAGTTAAAACGTGCACGTTGCCTCTTTGAGTGAAGAGAGAAGGGCTTTGCATAGACACTCTTGAGCCACATTTTCGTCACCCCTAGGCTTTGAGCTTATAGTACTTTCTTTGAGGAATATAACTGTGGTGTGGTGCGGTTTGGCAATGAAGATGTAGAACTGATAAATTTTGTTAGTTCTTCATCGTGGTTGGTCAAGTATACCAAATGTCACAAAAAGTAACAACTCTTGGTTTCCTATTAGAATGCCACTAAAGTCAAAAAAAAAAATATGTTCATGTGAAAGCTCTAATGTTCTTTCTAGAATGACAGAATCTGGTATTGAACTAGTTTACGCAAAAGTAACAATAAGTAAGGGCCCTCAAAAAACAAAATCAAATCCATTCCTACACAAATGTGCAGCGTGGCTGGTTTCATAATCTTGGCTACTGTCTTTTACTATTACGAAAAGAAGAATGCACAGAATAACCTAAAAGTCGTTATGCATTGTGAGTAGAAAAAAGAGACCAGAATTTTCGTGTAAAATGTGCTTCTGTATTTTACAACAACAGGATAGCCTCATGCTTTATTTTGTGCCAACTCATTCACTTGACAACAAAATCGAGCTTTACTAAAGGAAAAACGTATTCTTATCGTATGATATATTTACAGGTTATGACAATATCCAATTATCATCAGCATTATCATAAGAATAACTGTAGATGGTGCTGAGTTTGGCCATCCCAGGGAAAAAATACCTCTAACCTTGAAGTAGAAATTTAAGGTTCTGAAGACCCTCTGCAGAAATGAACCTTCGAACTCTAGGTCTCTGCACCAAGACAGGAGGTGGTGGCTCAGAGTGAAAACAAACCATCACAACTGTCAAATTGTCCATAGCCCCTCGTTTTTTGGCTTCATTCACAATATCTTGGCAGCATAATTTCACATTATTGTGTTCTTGGAGTCTCCTCCTAGCGAAGTCCACTGCATTTTGGCTTCTAAAAACGTCCCATATTCCATCACTGCCAATTACCAAGAACTCGTCTTCTTTCATCATGGTCATCAACTTAAGTTCTGGCTCAGCAATTAATGGTCCGCCGTTTTCCCCCTCCTTCAGTCCTTTAATATGCCAGTTACCTAATGCCCGAGTCACACCTAACTGCCCGTTCAAATAGTCACCGTCAATAAATCCTCCAAGTGATTCAATCCGTGCCCTTTCGTTAATACAACAAGGCTTGTGATCCTTTGACATTTCTATAGCCTCTCCACGGCGAGACAATACAGCCCTACAATCTCCCGCATTCGCTACGAGTAATGATCTGTTCAAAACTGCACCATGTTAGGTACAATAAATAATTGAACATGCAACCTCGAGCTATAGATATCAACATTTTCAGCAAATGCAATATATAAGAAGGAATGACGTGACCAAAACTATAATGCTCAACATTTTTAGTTCAACGCACACCTAGAAGCTGCTAGCATATAAAAGATGTTTACCTCCCAAATATCATAGCAGTGAGAGCAGTTGTGCCAGAGGACAGATTAGACTCAGTCGAGCAAAATCTTGCAAAGGCGGTGTCTGTCTCCACAAAAGATCTTGTGACCACTTTCTCAAGTTCCAATGGAAAATCAGCATCCTCAACAATGATTCTTGGTAAGTGGTCGCGTACAAATTGGGCTGCACCTTTTCCCCCATGTCCATCAAACACCTGCCATATGAACAAACAGCAAAGACATCAGAGACTGAACAAAATGGCTGAAAATTCTTTCTTTTAGTGGTAATTCACAACAAAATGACATCAGAATATTTTAGGAAATACTTAATAATCATTTAGTTGTGAATTGGCCAAAAGACTGATGTCAAAAATAAGGTTAAAAGAACTTACACCATAGAAGGAGACAGCCTCCTCGCCATGTATACTGTTACCAAAATTCATAGCTAAGTCTGGAATACAAATGTGTGTGTCTTCCATGTCCAACCGCCCTCCAATATCGGACCACTCCCCGGACCGAAGGGTGGGAAAGAAGTTATTCAACACAATGTGTTTCCAGTTTGTAATGGCTACATCTTCACTAATGCTTTCCAGCTGGAGAGACAAAAGCAGATAAAAGTTTAACGGTTAGAGAAAGAGCTCTTATTCATGCAACAAAATGGGGTGGTCTGGTGACAAATTTAACTTACTACAAATCAATTTCCTCTTCTATAAAAGAAGATACTGTTAGTGAAGAAGAACAAGCTATGATTTTCTTATAGTGTACAAGAATAGTGCCAAAGGAGAGGAAAAGGCAAATATCGAAAACTATTCAAAGTCAATAGATATAACACTGGCGAGCACAATAATCAAGAGATGCGTTTCCTTAACATTTTATTTGCCCCCATCAAATCAGTGGTGTTCTGGATATTCAAATATGCCTTTAGAATACAATGGAACCCATTATTTCTAGTGTGCACCAAACAAAACTACTTGAACACCACAGATAGAAGGCTGATAATTTGATATGGGTGTGCCGGGACTGCAGATTTATGGTATCTATTTTAATTTTGAAAAACGGAACTGTGTTTATATGCATAATCTGAAAATTTGATAAGGAGAAAAGACGAGTAGAATAATTTCTTCTGTTGGGATCCGTAGATATGGGTTGAAACAGAGTCTATATATAAATTTACTTGCACTTGGATTACATCTCTTCACTGTGCCTCTTCTATTTAAATTAGATTCATATCCACGAGTACATAGTGCACCACTAGCGGATCTACATCCTCACTACCTACACTGTGCGTGCACACCCCAACACTCTATATGATAGACACTATTATATATGAACTTTTTTCCACCCCATCACTTATAACTGCATATGTGCCACTCTTTACTTTGTAGGCTTTTAAGCTTCCACATGACTTTTTACTCTTTTGGTAGTTCTACAAATCAAGATCAAATATCTATATGTCCTTTCGTGTCTGCTAATATATTGTGATGAATCAGCCTACAGGTACACGAAATTGGTACAGAAATTTGAAATGGACAACACAGATTCAAAGATGGGAAAAACACACACACACACACACAGATGCACAGGATGTTGCTGTCCTGTACAAATTCTGTGAGTTATTCCCAAGCATCTACAGATGAGTTTTTTAAAGAAAAAAACATTTTTCCTCTAACTCCAATGGAAAATATATTTAGATTTGAGCTCTTTTAAAAGGAAATAGCAAAAACTCAAAAAGTTCCAAACATCTAGGCATCTACAGATGAGTTTTTTAAAGAAAAAACATTTTTCCTCTGACTTCAATGGAAAATATATTTAGAATTGAGCTCTTATAAAAGAAAGTAGCTAAAACTCAAAAGTCCCAAACATCTAGGCTAAGCCCTTCAACCTTCTAAGCTAGGAATATTGAACTTCAATAGCATGTTTAGCAGGGAGGATTGGATAATATTGGATGGCACCGAGAACAAAAATAAGCTAAAATTCTTGTTTACTATATATCACCTAGAACAACCCTTTTATCACAAACAGCGAAACTTCAGAGACCATTAAGCTATGAATAATCTGAGCAAAATTACACTATCCTAAACACTAATCAACCCTTCAAATTATATACCTAGAAGCTAAATTAATCAGATGAGGAAACAAAATCTTCACTGGTGAAGGAAAATTCAGAACTAATCAAATAAAGGCAAACCCCAACAAAAATCAACACATTACACCACAGCCTTACAAAAGAAAACACAATTTCAAACAAATATCCCAAGGAATTGAAGAGAATAAGGGATTATTTTCCACTTACTGGAACTGAATTTTTGATAGAAACATTCTCAAAAGCCGATGAACTCTTGTCCCAATTCTCATTCTGGGCAGTGGCGAAATCAGCTTGAGAATGAAAAGACGAAGTCTTCATACTTAATTCATCATCATTTTTGGGATTTTCCATTTCCCCCGTCTCTTGCTCTGCACCTTGAACGCACATTTTCCCTTTATTTTGGGTCAACAAATGTACAGTTTCTCTCTTCCTCTTCACTTTCTGTGCAACTTGCTGGAATATACAGCAAAACTATATAGCACTAATATTAACTATTTATATTGGGAAAAGAACATATTGGGAATATGTTTTTTTGTGGCTATAAAGTAGAGATGTATACCGTATACCCATATTGTAGTTTCTGTTATATGTGATTGTGTGGTCTATACATACATAAAAATTGTATATAATATTTGTATCTCTACGAGTGGGTTAGATGAAAGATCCCTTTTTATGCTTGTGAAAAGCATGGCTGGAACTGTGAGATGTGTCGTACTTTTCTTTGTTAAGAAGTTAGGTGGACAAGATTTACTTTCTGGGTATTTCCGAACAAAACTTAATTCACCTAAGCTTCCGCTGTACAGTATTATTCTCTAGTATACATTCACATAATAAAATATTTTACACACAAATCAATAATTTTTTTTACTTTTTAATCAAACATTATTCATCATTATACTATTCCATAATACATTACAAGAAATTAATGGCTTTCAAATAGGGCCTAAATTGCCTAACCAGTAACTATGTCCATGAAGAAGCTGTAAAATGAATCTCGTCTAAAAGTTTATACTATTGGAGAACAAAGTTATCTTTGGATAATAGACCGCCATGGAATGTGGAATGTTTAATGACAAATTACGCTTTATTTTGTCTGCATCGATATGTGTAAATTAATTAGTAGACATCCTAATTAAGCCTATGTTTGGTTCCACTAAAAAAGTGGATTAAAATTCAATTTAGTAAATATTTAATTTTTAACCTTATATTTTATGAAATTCACAACTTTTTAATCATAAATTTCATTAATTTTTATGAGGATCTACTAAAAATTTGATTTTTTTTTTTTATCTAAATCAAACATGAGTTAAATATGTGTAGCAATTCATGTTAAAGATGTGATATAATTTTGTGCGGTCGAAAACTATAAGTTGTTAACGACATTGAAAAATTATCTTGGGCGGTATTATTTTGATCTACCATGTGATTTTGTTATTCTATGTTAGTTGGTTACTTGTTGGTGTCAATGTTTTGTGTGGTTGAGTTGTACAAGTCATTCAAGAAATAGAAATGGGTAAGGAGAAAGATTCAAGAAAAAAATAATGGATTGCTTTTTGACAACAATTCAAGCCACAAGACAATTGAATCAAGTGAATGGTAGATATTTTGGGTGGGGTTCAAAAGACTTTTATTCTTTGTCACTCTTTATTTATATACTAATTGATAAATATAGGTCTTTCTTTATTCAGTAAACTATCACTAAACTTGACATAAGAAAGAGGAATTTCTATGAAAAATTAAACGGGACCAAGCAAGGCATAACCATCGGTGCAAGATTTGAACTTAGTAATATTAATTTTTGTGATGTAGTGGAGTGATTCAATATGTGTTTCTACACGTTCTATCACTACTCTCATCATTGCAATACCAATCCTTACGAGTGTAAAAATCGAACAGGCCCGTCCATATAAACGAATTAACATGTTTTGGTCTTGTTAAAGAATCGACCTGTGAAGGTTCGAGAGTCATGCCATCACAAATTTAATGTAAAGCAAATAAATATTAATTGAAAAAAGACAAATAGAAAGAGATTACTTGTCATCCTCAAATTAATCGGCATTATATTATTGTGTCCAAAACAAACAAATAATATATAGTAAATGCACCATCATGTATTAAATATATTATTTTTTTCATAATAAAGTTTTGATATCTATTGGTACACGTTGAAGTGACGATACGTAACTAATTTGCTTTTTCAATTATACTACTATTTAAATAACTAAATTTATATTGTACTTAGAGAAAATAATAGAGGTACATGAGGTGTCATAAGGGTTGACATACAGTCGTCTTCCAGTAGGGGGTGTCATTTGACAATCCTTATGGCACTCCCTATGTACCCATAGCAGAACCTTGTACTTAAATATGAGCCCATTTGGTCTGCTTTTGCTTTTACTTTTGCATCTTGTAATAATACTATTTCCAAAAAAATTATTCCAACGAGTTCAAAAGCATTGCCAAACATGCCATATGTAAAGTTTTAAAAGTAAGTCTTTTAATATGGCATTACAGTCCGACAAAAAACTTGTTTTGGATAAGTTCGATGAGAGACATGTTTAAAACATTAGTTAAATAAATGAATGTATCGATATGCAGAACAAAATAATATTAAACGTAAAAATATATATAAATGTAAATATTGTTTAATCATATTTAGACCTAACTAAAAGACAATTTTAAAATTATTTATAGGATGAATGTAAATGCTGAAGGTCAAATACCACAACAAAAAAAGCAGCTTTTAAGAGATTGCGTGCTGTTTAATTTGATTGGAACCCATTATTTTAAAATTACAGCATCTTTTATTGGTAATGACTGTGCCACGAATTCAAAAATGAAAAAGATGGTGATGCCAAGACAATGATATTTGCAGATTTTTAGTTTGAAAATGGAGTGCCAATTAGACAATTTAATATTATAAATAGAAAAAAAAAAACTTCTCTCAGATTTATTCTGCTTTGATTGGTCCACTGAAAATGCATATTGAGTCACATGTTACGTGGCCAAAAGTAACATCATTTATCTATCAATTTTTTGTGAATAACTTTTTAGAATCATGCTTCACGACACGGATTATTTTCACAAGTCACTCACAGAACACTCACACATGTGGATCTTGCGCATAATTGTTTTGAACCTCCATGAAAATAATCCCTGTACATGGAGATTAATTCTTCTTTTTATGCATTTTGTGTGATTGATTCAAATTAGAAATCGACCTATCGAAATTATTGTTGCTTGGCAACGCTAGATTAGCAAAGACGCGAAATCATATCGTATATTATCAGATAGTTTAATTTCTTGTTATTATAAATAAATAAAAAAAGGGGGTTCGAAGAAAATTATCCTACTTTTTTCATTATCGACTTAAAGTTTTTCACTTTCCAGGTCTTGAAACATAAAGGCTTAAAGGGATGAGTCAGCTTTCTCTTGGTCAAGGTGGAGAAGTTAGCCAATCAAATAGAGACAAATAAAGTTGTTGAAAAAATTAAAGAAATATTGATGTGAAGGGATCAGGATCAACTATTTTGATGTTATAGATTCTTGACTCAAAAGACAATTTGTGTTTCCATCTTCGAGTCATTTTTCTTTCTTTTTTTAAAAGGTTCGTTTTTCAATTAAATGATGGCAACGAAAAAATATCTTGTGATGCATGCCCACTACATTTCGTGGTAGCTGGTTTGATCAAGTTTCGATTAATGCCTCATTAAGAAGAAACCTTGCGATTCATAATTTATTGTACGAGTGATCTTAAAAATTGACAAGGTGCTGTAAAAGCAAAGTGATCTTATACCAACAAGAGCAAGAGCTCAGCCTCATACATTGAGTCCACATGGATCTTTGATTGGTCATCCTTAACCCCCCTCCGAAAATATGCACTACATAGGGTTGTCTATTACCTATTTTACCTTGACGTGGCAAGGAAACGATAATTGGCTCATGACAGGGCCGACCCCAAAGATATTGTTATGAGGCCCCCTAAAAATAATTTTTTACAAGCGCAACAATCTCTCTATGAACTACTAACTTATTCTCACTTCGGAAGGGGGACCGGAGTTGAGGAGCCCGCCTTTTCTACTTTTGTAGGACTTTTCTAGTTGATCATCAGAAGCTAGTAGAATCGATAAATTGAAGAGTATCATTTTATCTAACCTTTTTCTTAATTATGTCCAACCTTAACATAAACCATACCATAAAAGTTTTAGCGTTATCTCTAGAAATATTGTATGGAAACATCTATGGAGGTTATTGTATGCCTCAAGTTATCTTCAAATCAAGGAAAGGAGACAAAGTATGGTGAGTGCCCCTACTTATTTGAAAAATTGAACAGCACCCAAAAGATCCTGTCGTGCCCATTTTATTGGTTGTGGTCCTATAAATGTCACATTTGGGTAAAGCCAAAGCCGAAAAGGTGGAACTAGATATATTAATTGAATTTAATTAGGCTACGGCCTTTTAAATGTAAAAGGAATCTTTATAGTTGTTTGGTTATAGAAATGACTGGTGGAAAAATCAATTGATTCAACGTTGGCGTGGCATGGTTTTGTCCGATTATTAGGGATACAAATCTAGGATAATTTAGTTGATTTAATTGTGCCTTTAGGAACTAACATCTATGAATGAACAACAAATTTAGGAAGAATTGAGAATATGATTTTATGATAATTGATTTAATTTGTTATTTATCAAGTATTGAATAGACAATTAAACGAGTTAAATGGTGCATGTAAATCACGAGTAGTGCCAATGGATTGTTCGAGTTTGTTAAGTCAGAAGTATTATTTGTACATCACAACTATTTTTGAGATATTTTCGCGTCAAGTTTCTACTATTTACTAATAGTTATGAAAATGAACATGAACGGAAACGGTTAATCATCAATTAAATCAAACATTATTATAGATTTATTCAAATGCAAAGTAACGTCTTGTGTGTTCTATTATTGAGGTGCATCTTTACGTTCATGTAGTGCATGACTGGGGAAAGTTCTTCAAATGGGTGTCCTTTATGCGTGTGTTCTTTTAGGAAATTCTCTGTCTTTTGCTTTATAGAGAAAGAGATGCAATTCAAGTAGACACACATTTGAAAACCAACAAAACCCCTCGTCTTACTTTACTTGGTGCCCTTTAATTTCATGTAATATTATAATATTGTTCCATAAAAGCTCTGAGCAAGACTTGTTTTCTTCTGATAGGTCTTACAAATTAATAGCCTTTATGAGTGGTGTAGTTCGATTCGACCAACAGACAACTTGACGTTGCCTACCCAAAATATGGGGATCAAGGTACCTGTTGACTCATTTTCAAAAAAATGGCATGCATCGCTGGATAATTTGACTACACAATTCGAGATCGGATTGTGTTGAGCTTGAACAACTCGGTCCGTTTTACACTTCTTACATAATGTATGCCTAATATGTAAAGGATTCATCTTAAACCCGAGGGTCGTGAAAGTTTAATGCCATGGAAGAAACGATACAAATGCACGTAAATAAAAGGGCAGGAAGAATGTCCATTTAAATTATGCTTACTGGCTAGTGCCCAACTATTTAGTTATTCACGATATATTTAACAAATTTATAATCATATTTCAACCTACAAGAATATTCTTCCATTCACGCCAAGAAAATAACTTTAGAATGTTCAAATTTTAATGCACGGATGAAAATCAACTCCCAATTTTGTGGTTCTCCACAGCCCTTTAAACCCAATGAACGGAATGTGCTCTACGTGTTAAAAGTATAAAGTATGACCATTTGTCTTAGTTCAGTGACGGTTTTGTCATCAAATGCAGAAATTGACCATCGTACCGAGTCCACTTCGGAAAACGCCCTAACTAGAGCCCATTGGACAGTTAAGCCTTAGAAAGAATTTTTTTTTAATCCTCATGACTAGAAAGCATATTCGCTTAACGATAGAAAGTATGGGTAAACATATGTGTGGACCTGATTAACGGATCGACTCGAAATGACTCGGGTCGGTTTTGATTGATTTTCTATTTGGATCGATTAGTTCTATAGTTAAATTAAGCATGTTGATTTCACTTTCAGGTTTTACTCACCAACTCGATCTGACCCAACCCCATTCATTTGAATTAAACTAATTCTTTTAAATAGTTAAAACTAAAATCAAGATTAAAAAATAACGAAACTTCGAACTTTAAATCCAACATATCCGACTTGTTATAACTTTTTCTATTTAAAGTTTAAACTCAAACCTAACATCGAAATTCAAATTCAAAAAACACCAACTCGTCCCCCACAGTGGCCGATTGAAGAAGGACGAAGAACTAACTCAAAGCCTTCATGTTCACCAGACTCCAACTCTTATTCTTTAGCCACACGATAGAAGAAGGGAAAAAATGAAAAGAGAGAGGAGGAGAAATCTGTTCAGCAGTCGGGACTAGCATTCTATGCCCCTGTTTGGTGTATCTAAAAAATTAGATTTTTAGTATATTCGAACAAAATTGATAAATGTATGATTAAAAGGTTGATNAATTAATTGTTAACTCTAATTCAAAATTTTATCAAACTGTTTAGCTACACCAAATATCGGTTAGGAGCCAAAGGGACCATGCCACAAAAATCTGGGCAAAATATACTACAATATATGTAGCATAAATGAAAATCGGAAAATATCCTCAATCCCATATTTAGAGCCTATTTGGTGCAGTTCAAAATTGGATTAAAATTAAAAATATGATCGTTATTGGGTCATATTCGTCTAATAAAAGTCAACAATAACGACTAATTTTTCAATTTTAATCCAATTTTAATCTCTACCGAATATATTAAAAGCTAAAATCATTCTACCAAACACGCTTAATAACTCATCCCCAATTCATGCCCCAATAATCCCCAATCTCTCGTCTTTACTATTAAGCCCCCGTTTGAGCTCTATTAAATTAAATTTCATTACATTAATTTTCTTTCTCTTCATTTCAACCACATATTCATCAAATAAAATAATATTACACAAAAATCTAAATTTTTCCACAACACATTCTCCAATCAATCACTATTCTAAAAATTTTTACCTCCCCCAAAATGGGGGTCAAACATGGGCTAAATCACTGAACCAAGAAATTGGTAAATCAAAACTAAAAAATCTTCAATACACTCCAAGAACCTTGCAAATTGTATACCAACCTGTAATTCTACCATATTTTCCGTCCAAAAAATATTCATTTCTGTTACACACACGGACTCTTCATCGTACAAACATGGCTCCCAACAAGAAGATGCAGATGGGCAATCCCCATATGTTGAATTTTGAAAAAGAATTTGCAAGTCTCTAAAATGTAGAAAGTGTAGGGATTTTGATGGGGCGGAAAATTTGTTTATTCAAATGCTTAAAAGAGGGGTTAATCCTGACAATTTTTACTTACTCGATCATAATTAGCTGTGCTACGGTGTGGTCATTGCCTGTAAAGACTCTTGAATTTTTAGGGGGAAAAAAAAAAAAAAGTCATCTTTTGGGTGTGAGCCTGATGAGGTGACTTCTCGATGATGATTGACGCATATGGGAAGGTAGGGAATGTAGATATGGCTAAGAGTTTGTATGATCGTGCAAGGATTGAGAAATGGCATGTTTAACGTTGTCACCTTCTCAGTATTGGTTAAGATTTACGAGGCAAGTGAAAATTTTAATGGGTGCTTGAATGTGTATGAAGAAATGAAGCTTAATTGGCTTTGTCTAACAGTTTACTGGATACTACGGGAAGAGCAAAAAGACATTGGAAGGCAAAAAATATCATTTTGGCCTATTAGTAAAAATTTCATCATGCATAAATTGGATGCACAAGCGAGGGATGAATATTGGAATTAAATCCTCAATCGGAGACGAACATTGCCCAGGATTGCTTTTATGATATTATTGTAGAATCGAAAATCGTGTATAATTTAATTTGCATTCTTGTTGCTATTGTAGTTAATGTACAACGTAAACATTGCCATTTCAATTTTCAATTACAAATCAAAAATGAGAAAGTTTCAGTAATTTGGATGTTATTTTTGGGGTTATACAGTATATTTGTTATATAAATGAATATTATGGTATAATATGTAATCTTTTATATTTCACGTGTATTTATGATTTTTTTCCCTATAAGAATTAGGCCTTTTTTTTTTTGCTTTGATTTGGGACCAAGCCCAAACCAACATTATTGAAACCAAACCGATCCTAGAATTGGGTCGTTTTGGATCTACCCAAAATCGTTTCAACGCAAAATCGACCCAACCTGACCCACGCAACCCTTATTAGAAAAAGTGGTTTCCTTAATATTTTATTTCCTTATCTTATATGGTTATTTTTTCTATGATCTTAAATTAGGCGTCAACAAAAAAGTCGGATTTCTATAAAAATTAATCACCCAGACACGTTTGAATATTCATGGGTAGTGAAAAATTGAAGAAAAAAATAAGTCAAAGTGTGAAGAAAGAGAGGAAAATAAACGAAGGAGGAGACAACAAAAAATTACAAATAGCTTACATGTACATCCATTTTATATAACTAGTTTGCAAATATCAAACTAGTAGTACAAAATCAATGTACAACTAGTTTAATTCAAAAAATTAAAAGGAATTTGAATCGAAAAATCATATTTTTTATATGAATTTTCCGAAGTGTACTCTTCAGTTATTAATCTGTGCGTTCAAACTTCAAACATTTCAAGAAAACAATTCAACTAATGATTTTTTTACGATTGTATTCAATTAAAATTTGAACCTTAAAACGACAAAATGGTATTACCTACGAATTTGGTCCTGCAAGGCTAGAGGTTTGTAGACAGACATATACGGTCTTGGTATGTAAAGAACCATGCTGCACTCACTGAAAATGGTTGATAAATACTTTGACGGAATACTCACAATAGGGAGAGGATCCACATTTTTTTGGAATTTTTTATTCACGTGGGGCCCGCACGTATGTGAGAGGTTGTCAAATTCGTTGTCATCCATTTTCAGTACAAATGGAAAAACCCGTAAATAAATCACAAATTTCAGGAACAAAGTACAAATTGTAGTTTAATACTGTACTTTGCAAATATTATTGATTTATACTACAAATTAATGATAGATAATAATTTATGTACATCCTAAAAAATGGCAGCATTTCTGTAGTGCTGTCCAACAGCTATTCTTCCCTTGGAACTCTTTTTTCTCAAATTTTGTATTAAATTTTCGAACTTGCTTCTACGCCCAGAGTTTTAGCGACGGAAAATCATGTCGTTGTGCTATCTTAGCCATGTATTGGAGGTTTTCCTGTAGCCTATAATCTATTCCAGCTATGTCTAAAATGTCTGGATAGGACTTCGGGACCGACCGAGGTTTAGCCAGTGAATTATTTCTTCCTACGCACCTAAATTTTCTCTAATTGAATAGCCCTCTGATTTGGACTCAGCTTTGTTTTCCTCATTCTTGTCGTTTTATATAACGAACATCCAACATCGAAACAAGAGAAATTAGAGTGTTCACTTTATATAATTTCGTCGCTCGACTTAAATATATGGTTTATAACCAATCTTAGCAATGGCCTTAGTGCTAGAAATAGGTACTTTTTTTAGTCACAAGTTTTCTACTCCTTCCTGCAAATACCAAACAAAGTCATTTGAGATGAGTTTACTAGAAGTGTCCACTCTTTCATGCAAAGATTTGAACCACATTTTTCTTGAAATAAAATTTACAATTAAAGAAGATAATACAGGATATGACTGAACAACGATTACTGTTTAGTAGTATCTAATCCTCTCTGCCAAATCATACAATTGGTATGAAGAATAGGTCATTGGTCCTAACCTAATTTCTGCTCTAGTGCTATAACCAACTCAATGAATGCTACTTGTCAAAATTTAGAAAAGGGAAAATGTCTGATCAGTCCTAGAGAAAAAGACTGAATGGTGCTTAGGTTTGTGACTTCTTGGTCCGTAGTAATCTTCGTGGATGCTTGGTAATCAATGATGGGAATCCTTCATAATCCTAGAAAGTTTCCTGTTCTTTGTACCTGAAATATGCGCTCCTTCGCAAACAATAGCTTCTTCAACACCATTATTGTTTCTCTTTATTATTTCAACAGTTTCTCTCTGCATCGAACAAAAAACTGCTCATCACATTAGACTGGATCGAAATTCCCATTTAAGATAATGCGCTCGCGGGTGGTCGTTGTTCGTGCAAAACTCGCAAGTATACGAGATCGTTAACAAGTAATACATGATGCGTTAAGAGATGTCGTCCCATAGGGAATAAATTTCAATAAAGTGTATTAGTTTTTATTCAGATTCAAAGTGAGCAAACAAATTAGAATTGTGGTTGATAATTATTCTACGAAAACTTATAAAATTCAAGTTATGTATTTATATGGAATTAATGTATTGGATTACGAGTCCACCTATAATTATCTATTTCAATTCTCAATTATCATTCATGCATTCTTGACAATTGATAAATCTATTGTAATTAATTCTCTTTTCCAAGACAATTAAATATATTCTAATCACGACTCGAATATATTCTTAATCCGAATTCGAATGAATAGAATACATTAAAGTTTAGATTATCTCAAAAATTGCATACGTGATAAATATTATTCATAATATCTATCGGAGTAGTCGTCGGAATTGTGAATATGTGACCATATTGTATAAATTGTCGAAATCGGAATAGTCGTCGGAATAAAACTGCGGTGGAATGATCACCGGAAGAATCGCTGGAATACTTGTCGGAATCAGAGTAGTTGACGGAACGGTAGCCGGAATAATCGCCGAAACGATTGTTGGAGAAGATTGGTGGCCGGAACGGTCACCGAAATAGTCCCCGATAAGGGTGGTGGAGGTGAGGTGAGTTAATTATATAATATTATAATTAACTATTTAATAAATTTATTTAATAATTAATTAATCAAAATATTTTTAATTAATTAATAAAATACCTAATTTTTGCAAATTTGAAACTTGACACCTGATTTTTGCAATTATCAAAGTTAATACCTGATTTGTGAACTCTTCTCGCAAAATAACCCTCGTGTCTACTATACATCCCTTAGCCCAGTCCAGAAAACACAATAACCCAACATGGCCATAAAACAAAAATAAAAATAAAAGCCCATTCTCATCCTACATTGTCCCAAACCAAACCTTAATTGGCCCAAACGCCAACCCAAACAAATTACACAAAAACCCATTCTCTTTCTCACAATACTTCGGTACTCAAGCACCAACAATTCACTAGAGTAATGCTATATATGTACTCACTTGGGATTATTCTCATGTGATGTGACATTAAGTAATAAGACTAATAAGTATGTTTCATATTTTTGTATTTATTTATACTTATCATTTCACTCCACGTCACATGGAGACGATCCCTACGGGAGTCATATAGCATTATTTGTTTTCAACCCATGTATAAGTTATGTTCTTCTGTCAAATTCTTCTCACATTTCTTCTATTTTTCTTCTCCATTTCCGTTTCTGTATTACGTCGTCACAAGTTACCAGTGAACCTCCAGTACTGAATGAAAAGATGCATGAATCAAAATATCAGTGCCTGACGAGAATAGGACCCAAAAAACATACATAAACTAGAAAAACACACAGATTTTTCCATTTTAATTTCACCCACCACATTTTTTATGGTTAACCAATTCCTATTAAAAGATTCCCCCTATGACAGTACTGTAAAGAAATCTGGTTAAAACTGGTGGCTGCACAGATTCTGAATTTCTGGGGAAAAGTTTCAGCTCTCAAAGCATTTGCACAGCTATGTACTAATACTACCGTAACAATCTCTACTCAAAAGTAGAAGCGAACAGAGCTAGAATCTTTCATAACTGAGAATAAGAGGTGAAAAGTTTAAATGTATTTCCTCATCAATTTGTGCTCTTTTACCAATCTCCCCACAGACCTGAACTGATTTCAATTTTCTACCCGAGGAATGGAAGTGCCTCTCCCCCATCAGTCAAACAAGGATATCAAAATGAAATTCAGTGAGAACGGGCAGAAAATAGAGAAAATAAGCATGTGAGTACAAGAAACACATGCATGCATGCACAAAAAGAGCATTTTAAGTAGGCCTTGCGTTATCTTGTTTAATTTCCACAGATCACTTTGGTGCCATCTAGGCTCGGAAACAACGAATCAGGAAGACCCCTTTGCAAAAAGCCTATACAAACAGCACAAATATGACGATCAACAATTGCACCTACTAAACAGATTTTCATCGGCAATAAGAAGTTCACATCAGCATTGACAAGTTTTTATTATATCCATTGAAATGGGAGATCAGGACTGTGTATTTGAAAAGCTAAATTGTAGTTATTGCCAAAGTTCGATTCATTTGGTAGGATATCTTTCTGAAGGAAAGTTTATCTCTAACTGGGACCTAACTGTCACTCATCAATATAGACAGTCTGGCAACATTTTATTCCGAAATTTTAGCCTTTGTGCATGTCAAATCACAAAAGGAGAAAAAAAATGTTTAAAGCAGGCACAAAAACAGAATAAAGGCAGTACCAAATTTTGACATGAATAATGATTCAGATATTCTTCACCTTTAGACTACCCAACTCTTAAAAAAAAAAAAAAAATAAAAGAAAGAAAAGAAAAAACAAAGTTTTTAGGAGATGGATAAGCAATATAGAAATTAATGGCATTGAAGTAAGGAGGAGAAATTCATTGCAGTAAGATAAGAAATTGCTATTAATGAGATTAGTGCCTTAAATTTAGTTGCTAGACTACCATAGTGAAATCTTAATGTTAACAATTACAAATTGATGAGGTCAAGGGCACAAATTCATGTATCATCGTTTCAAATGGAAGAACCATTGTTGGATAGCAAGAACTGCCTGTATCCACCATTGTTAAGGCTTAACAATGATTTGAAAAACTAACAAATATGGTAGAATTAACAGGTGAAAACTCCAAATCCGCATAGGAAAAGAAAATCTTATAGCAAGACACCATGTGAAGGACTAGACAAAAAGAAACATTGGATTTTTCTCATTATTATCACATTCAAAATAGCTTCTTGATCAAATGGCATATATAGATAATCCGATCAAACATTAAGCTTTTAAAGAGCATATGTGGTTACACGACAGATCAGCAAAATTAACCTTGAATTAAAAGCACAACATGAAGAATCGATAGATCAGTAAGGCCTAAGGATGCTTCTAGAGATTGATTGTGAGCTATTGGGCTTTACTTTCGCCAGTCCCCATCTCCGGCTGCTCCTCATTGGCGTCAGGTAAAAGCGTAAGAGTCCATTATCAACATGACTAGGCGAATACCTTGCACTTCGATTCCTCTCCAAAACAAATTCATCCTTGCTCTTCTTCCCATGTCCATTCAGTTGGATGTCTGATTTTCTTGCACTCCCATATGATCCCAGAATGTGATTGGAACTTCTCCAGCCCACACTACTATTGCTCCGAAACATATTCCTGTTAAATTCTCCTCTCTCGGAAAATGACCTCTCCACCCCATCAATTCTACTATACCTCTCATCATCCTCGTCCTTGTTCCCACCACCACGTCGGTGTATAAAGCCCAATATTCTCCAACTCCACCTCTTAGATTTTTTCAACTCCTTTTGCTCCCCATTCCCTATCATCGAATCATTATCCCTAAACCCACTACTCAACTCAAATGTCTCTGAATAATCATCCCTCAAGGAATTTGAATTTGAATCCCTCAACTCTCTTTCCCCAAACAATGCCTTAGCCCCATAAAAGTGATCTGCAGTAGCAGGTAAAACCTTGGCATTAGAAACTACCTTCATTTCATCGGCCTCTTCTACCACAGCAGCAGAGGCCTTCCTAACAGAACTGGACCTATCAAGACTCTTCCTTTTTGAGGAAGAATCTGCATAGTACTCCATAGTCTGCACAGACCCTCCAGGGACACCCTCGTCCCCATTAGCACAGTTCACTGTCGTCATCACTGGATCCTCTACTGGAATCTGCATATCAGATCGTGATACATTCATAGCTGGTGCATCCTCCAATACAGAAACCATAGGCGCCATCCTTGGAAAACTCCTCCCAATCAAATGCCCATCCCAAGAAGCCCGAGGCTCGTCAAAGGAATACCTTGGATCATCCAGGCTAATTCTCCCAACATCAAGAGAAAACCTTGGGTCAGTATCACAAGACCTCCTCCCAAACCCGTATTCTGCAATTTCAGACTGCGTCTCTCTGTATTGCCTCGATATTGGTTTTTCGACAGGCAGTTTAGCCAAGTGCTCACCATTATTCTGCTTCTTCATCTTTTGTTTCCTCCACTTCTGCCATTTCTTGCTAAAAACTGAGGCAGCAGCCCAAAATCCCCCTCCAGAACTCTTCTTCACCTGAATATCAAGATCTATATGATCCTTCATAGCCTTCAAATTATTCACATTTACCATCTCTTCTTCTACTATCTCAGCTTCATCCACCTCTCTTTCAAGGTCATGTCCAATATCTTCTAAAATGAAATCTTGAACTGGAGTAATTTCATCTTTGTCATCATCATTATCAGCAGCAGTAGTGTCCTCTATGTTTTCAGGGTCTTCAAAATCATCTCCACTTTCGGTCTCCGATTTATTGACAACACAAGATTCGCATTGCTTGTTGGTCAGTCCATATTGTGGGTTTTGAATAGAAGTAGATGGTTTATTAGCGGTTTTATTGTCGTTGTTGATGGTGAAAAGTGACCCAAGGGTGTTCCTCACCCGGACGTCACAAGATTTTCTCTGGGGCTCAAAAGCACCCGAAAAGAGGCCAAATCCTTCGTTCTTAGAGGCTGAAAATGATTTAGTGCGACGAAGGTCAGGGAAAAATGAGGTGGGTTTGGAGGGTTTCTGAGGTGGAAGTGGGGGGAAGTTATAGTTGTTGTTGGTAGCTGTAGCTTTAGAGGAGGACGAGAATAGAGATTTAATGGCAGCAGCAGCACCGGAGACGGAGGGCCGGCGAGATGAGGAGGGGGTAATAGAGGAGGATTGATCTAGTGTGGTGAGGCGCTCGCAGAGGCAAGAAGGACAGAAACCAGAAAATTGCTCATGAGGGTGGCGGTCGCAGCTGAAAGACGAACGCGGTGGCTGCAGCTGCTGTGGCGGAGGTGGCGGAGGCGCAGTTGGGTCTGCAACCGTAGGATTCATAACCGTTTGAGCTGATTATGTGCAATGCCCCCCCAATACATGCTAACAGCATTCCATTTCATAAACTCAGCAAAGAGAGCAATTTGATTATGAGTGTGTAAATTAGATTGTTGAAGAGAGAGTTGTGTCTCTGTGTATATATCCGTAACTTTGTGCAATCTCAAATCGCTTTCTCTGCTTTTCCTTTTTCTTGATTTGGGGTTTCTTTTTGTTTTTCCTCTTTTCTTTTTCCTGTTTTCTACAGTGCTTTTATTTTAGAGAAAATTACTCGTGTTTTCAAGTTATAATTTCATTGGCCGATGACATGCAATTTCATGAAAAATATCACATTTGAGGAAAACGAATCCATTTTGGTCGTTCGATTGCAACGTGAAAATAAAAATCGAATTCCAAAATACAATCACTTTAAGTAGGATTTTCTTTGTTTTCTCGAAAAACGAATTCTTACGAGTTTGATGAGTTATTATTTTCCAACTAACATGGAATTGAAATTCATTTCCACTTTTGCCTATCAAACGGACCCATATGAACTTTTTTTTTCTTTTTTTTAAAAATGACTCGTGTAACTAACTGATCAAATGTAGATTAGATCATAATTAAAAAATTTATTCACACACACGCACAATTTATAGTCACAATCATTTATCAAAATTTTTGTAATCTCGTTAATTTTGTAACTGTAATTGTAATTTCAACAAGAAAGAAAGAAAGAAGGGATCGATATAGGCTCCTTTCCTTTTGTGCTAGTCGTTACTACGAGTCTTATGTCCCGTGCATTTGACTAGCTCGTGTGTGTAGTTCACCAATTCTACAGAAAACTCAATTTTCTATTTATTTTAATACCCATTTACAACTTGTTATAAAATAAGTTATATGTGAAAATTGGATTAAGCACTGACTAGTGGACCGTGAAGAAAGCAGAGAGTGCTGGCTCCGACTTCACCTTAGACAGGCTGTTGGGCCCACTTTCTTTCATTGCAAAACACACGGGCCCATTGATTCTAATTATTCTCATGGCATGAGGAAAAGAGAGAAAAAAAGTGTTCATGTATTTGGACTTTAAAAAGTTTTAAAATTATTTACATTTTGTACCTTCTTTTTGAAAAAAAAAATGCATATTTGCTCTCATATATGCCATTTTAAAAACAAAAGTCGATTATATATATATATATATATACTCTGATTACAATTTTTTGGAGAAAATACATCTTTTACATTCTGCTCATGTTTGACATGGATTAAAATCAGATTTTTAGTAGATCGTGATGAAATGTGTAGTTGAAAAGTTGTAAATATAGGGTCAAAACTTATCGATAACTTTATTTAGAATGAAATCTAGATTTTAATCCCTACTGAGTTAGAGCTAAATAAATAACTTGAAAAACCATAAAATCACAATCCTGATTCATCACCGACTCTAATTAATTATCACCATCTCTCTTTTTTTCTTGTTGCCACCATCACCATATCGTGCTACAACCACCACTTTTACTGCATGAAAAGGTTTTCAAATTGATGTTGCAATAATAATTGTATTATTCATCTTAAGGGTGTGAAATTGAATTAGATGATGACTTAAAGATCTCAACGTGGTCATAGTAGTCGATTGATTAGTGATGGTGATGTTGAATTTTGGTGGCTGACTAATGGCGGATTTTTTTGCCTTGGTTTGGTGGCATTTGCTTCCGATTGGCTTGATCATCGTCGCAGTATGTTATTAGGCGAATTTGTTGAGGATGGTAATGGTGAAGGTGGATTTTTCAAAAAGGTTACATTTATGGTACTTGTGTGTTTTCATTGGTGGCGTGTTTCACACGGGTGACATATATATGTCGATTGCGTTTTCTAGTGGTGGTGGTGGTCACA
This sequence comes from Fraxinus quadrangulata, assembly GCA_903798255.1. NCBI lineage: Eukaryota > Viridiplantae > Streptophyta > Magnoliopsida > Lamiales > Oleaceae > Fraxinus > Fraxinus quadrangulata. The sequence continues at coordinate 9,089 of CAIGRB010047978.1, read as the reverse complement.
AACGTTGGTGTGGAGTGTTTTTATACAAGTAACATAGTAGGTTACTTGTGTTTTGTTGTAGCTATGTTGGTGACGGTGGTGTGGAGATGTTTCAAAACTGGTTTGTTGTGGTGGTGGTAATGGTGGTGGTTTAGATGGGTAACATATGTTACTCATGCTTTGTGATAGGAATAGTAGCAAGCAGTGGTGTGGAGTAATTTTAGACGAGTAACATAATGTGTCAATTATGATTTGTGTGGTAGTTGTATTTTTTGGTGATGCTCGTCTCAAAAAGTTATATGGAGGGGTGCTAGACTAGTAATATAAATTATAATATATATTTATCCTTTTTTTTTTTTTGAAATTAAAACTTAAATATTTTAATGATACTCTATAAATAACACAATAACACATATGTTATCCAACATGTAATTCGTTAAAAAATGTTGGGTTTTTAATAAAATTTTTAAATGGTTCTAAAGGAAAATGAGTTATATTTCAAAAATAAAAAAAAATAAAGAAGGAAGTATTTATAAACTTTTCAGACAAAAAAAGTAGGATTATTTTGATGTTATCCCAAAGTTTTATACCAGGTGTAGACTAGGATAATAATACATTAGAAGATTCGAGCCTTCCTTTGCCAAATATATAAATAGTTTATAAAGAGAAATAATAGTGAATTTCTCGAAATGTTTAAATAATTATGATTTGTAGTTTTGAATTTGTGATGAAATTTATATTTGATTCTGACTGAATTTATAAACTATTTATATATTCGTATCTTAACATTGGATTTTTTTATTCTTTAATATGATACGCTTAAAGTGAAAATTTATTTTCAAGAAAATAATTTTGTTGGACCAAAATACGTAAATTTGACTTAATTTTTTTTTTATTACTAATAATGTCCAAAAAAGTTCAACTCACATTAACAAATCCAAAAGTGATTCTCTATCGCTTGCCTTTACTTTTCCTTATACGAAAAATATGACAAAAAGGGGGTTTGAATATTTGTCTATCGATATTCAAGGCTTGTCTCTTTATCTTCTTTGTTTATTTGGAAAAAATTCTCTCCACTTTAAATTGTAGGGTCACCTCTTACGTCTCATACCAATTTCCATTTTCTTCTTAGAATAGTCTCTCTTATACCATCAAATTTTAAGAGTAAATCAAGAGTTGAATATACATTAAATCGTCTAATCAATCTAAACTATTTTGTGATTAAGATTATAATTCCACCAAAATCGCTTCAAAACAACAAATCATATAATTTACATTATAACAAGATGATATGCAATGCGGGAATCCAATAAAAGATAAACCAAAGGTTCCTTCGATTTCACGGAAGTTACTATATCAAATAATGTTGTCTTTTATTAGAGTAATTATTGTACATAATCACAAAGACAAAATAATTGGTATCTCTTAAGTTATTCTTATTGTTATAGGGAACTATTTAGATTGCATCATTTCAATGAAAAATGGGATTGTTGATTTGATCTCTTTACCCCACGCAAAACACATTTTGTCTAGTAAAGAACACTCTCTCGAATGATATCCCACTATCAATTAAGCCTTCATTTTGGACCCAAATTGTCAATTCACAACTTTAATCATGAGAATATAACCTAAAAACAAGGGATGTATAGTACTAAAAAGTATACTAGGCCAGCACTGCATATTAGACACGTCGTGTTGAATTTATCCATAAAAAAAATTACGCTTGATAGAGTCCAGAGGTACAATTTGTATCAAACTTAAACCATGTCTGGTCCGAGACAATAATTGTTTTAAATTGCCAGCTACACAACTACTGTCTAGATTGACACAGCCCAATTTTTCAAACAACTGGGCTAGGCTGCTCGACTACTATAATCATGTTAAATGCATATATAGTACACAATATTCACCGTAATATATAAAATTTTAGTTTTTTCTTTCTTTCTAAATATTGTGTGAGCCAATTTGATATGTGCAATGGTCATTCCATTCTTAATCCAATGGTGCAATTAAGCACTTTGAAAGGGAAAAGCATAAAATCACTCAATTATTTGTAGCTCAACTTCAGTTAAGCACTTAACCTCTTGATGCTAGAATCTTTAGTATTTTCTGTTCAATAGGCCTGCAACACAAGATCCTAATCTTCCACGAGCCAAGATTGCTGGTTAGACTGAATCATGGTACTGATACACCTGCATATTAGGTTTAGGTTTAGATTCATACGACCCGATTAGCATTGGGATAATACAGCAGTTAAAGTAGCATATGAAAACCTATTAAATTTTGCTCTTTCTCTAATCTCTAGAAGAATACACGTTGAGTGAAGGAATCCCAAGAAAAGAACATAGAATTTGTCATGTTATTAAAGCCATAAAAGTGTGATCTCTGGCTTCTTAGTTCTTAGGGTTACTGCATGATCCACTGACCTACTTTGAGATTAACAAGAAAAAGGGTTTTAGCTGAAGTTTTTGTTTATTGAAATTACATGAAAATCATCGATCAAAGGTGACCTAATTGCTTTTTATCTTCACCTTTTCTTTTGTTGCACTAAGAAAGTGAGTAGTGATGCTTGTGCGAGTTTGCATGCAGGAAAGACCAAATCTTTGTGCTCTTTTTGGTTGGAATTTCTCTTTTTATAGAGTTTATGTTCTGTTAAAGTCGAACTATGAATGAATATGGCCCCAACAAGCCCTTTCCAGGCTGGGAATTCCATGCAAATCGAGCAGCTTTTTAAGCCCATATTTGACTCGAGATTTTGGGAAATGTCCAGTTTTATTTTGCACCGATTCAGTGCCAGTACACAGAGTTGTTGGGCCAGAAACTTGTAATTAGACAACTTGAAATCACCTCAAATCTCATATTGGTTTTCCCAATAGTCCCCACTTGCTTTAGGAACAATTATTTCAAGGGTTAAAAACGTTGTTGGTCACTCAATTTTAACCAAAATCTTGTGATAATCATTCGATTTCTAACATTGATTTGGTTTCAATTGTCACGCTTTAGCATAAGTCATTGCAAAAATTAATGAAGCCACTTGCGTGTAAGAAAAATATGATCGTGAAACTCTTGTAAATGCATTATAAGAGTTCAACCCTCGTCCAAGAACATGTCACAACTTTTGTGTCGACAAATATTCGCAATCCTTAATATTTGCAAAATGGCACAGACCCATTGAATTCTACCATGTAGTCCAAATCCAAAACCCATACAATTTTTTTTTTTTTTAATCTAGAATATGCAAATATGGACCTCCACAATATTATTATATTCTTTTTTATTTGAAATCGTGTACGTGTAAATTTCCTTACATTTATACCTTGATATATAACCGTACTCGTTTTTTCAAGTAACAATGTTCGTTTTGACTGTGAAAATAAATTATTTTTTCAACAAATTTTGCTGCGTGAATGACTACGTTAAGCGGATTAGTTCAAAAAATTCACTTGGATAGTATTTTTCCCTGTTCAAACTCGTTAATGTCTTTTCTAATCACTAGTTTTGGGACTTTTGGTACGTGGAATGATGGTCAATTGTGTTAGGATTGATATCACTTATTGTGACACCAATTACCGAATTGAGATATTGAAGTTATATGGCAAATAATAACGAAGTATATGATCAATCAAATGAATAAAGAAGACATGAAATATGACAAAGAAATTAAGAGCTTTTATTGACTCAAAATTAATAGAGAAGAGAGAAAATTACAATGATCCTAAAAATCTAGTAATCTGTTTTTTTACACTTATTAAATTGTATAGAAGATCCTAGTATTTAAAGGAAACATGTAGGATATATCCAAACCTTCCGAGTAGAGTTGTTGATGCAGTAGGATACCAAAAATTGAGTCCAAAATAAATTTCAACTTCCAATGAGTTTTCAAAATAGAATTTCAACTCGATATAGGACTCCAATAGAATTCCAAACTTGAATTCTTCATGACGTGCACTTCAATTAGAATTTTTCAAACACTTCAACAAAAAATTTCGGATCACACCCAAAATTAAGCAACGAGCCGTGCTTCTTGTCCCGACTCAATGACCGGGATAAGGACAGGGGCGCCTTCCCCTTAAGCAACAACCTCCTTATATTTTTTACAATTTTTAGCTTACAGATTGTTACACTTTAAAATATAGACTATAATTGAGTACAAAAGGCATATGATAAGTCAAAGCAAAAAAAAACATTCATTAGGTGATAAAAAAAGTATCACACGGTTTATCACTCCTCCTTGACACTTTTGTTAGAAACGCCAAGACATTCTCTTAATGTTTGAAATCTTTCCTTAGGCAAAGCTTTGGTGAAAATATCAATCACTTGTTCCTCAGAATTGCAATGCTTCAATTTCACCTACTTCCTTTCTTGAGTTTCCCTAATGAAGTGGTACTTGATCTTTATGTATTTAGTCCTCCCATAGAATACTGAATTTTTCACCATAGCTATAGCAGATTGATTGTCACAATTGTTATCGGGTTGTTGATGCCTCAGATCCTTTATCATTTTTCTTAACCAGATGGCCTGATTTGTTGCTTCAGATGCTGCTATGTATTCAACTTCAGCAAGTTAATTGTGCCACCATTTTTTGCTTAATTGAATTCCAGCAAACAAGGCTTGAACCAGTATAGAAAGCATAGCCTAAAGTGCTCTTCATGTCACCCAATCACTATCAGTGAAACCAATTAAAAACAACGTTTTTGACTTCTTAAAACTGATCCCAAACTCCTTTGTTCCTCTGATGTATCTCAACACTCTTTTAGCAGTTTGGAAGTGAATTTCACTAGGTTCTTGCCTGAATCTTGACAACATATTCACAACAAACATGAGGTCTGGTCTGGTGGCAGTTAGGTAGAGCAAACAGCCAATTAAACTTCTGTAAACCTTCTCATTAATCTTCTTTGCTCCATTCTCTTTCAACAATTTTAAGTTCTGAACAAAAAGAGTGTTAACTGATTTGCAATTCTACATATTAAACTTCCTTAACACCTCTTTAGCATATCTATTTTGACAAACAAAAATTACATCCATTGATTGATCAATCTCCATTCCAAGAAAGTACTTCATTTCATCCAAATCTGTCATCTCAAATACATTCTTCATTTCATCCTTCACCAATTCAATTAAAGCTACATTACTACCTATGATTAGGAGGTCATCAACATATAGAGAGAAATAATGAACAAATCCTCCTCCACTTGTTTGATGTAAAGTGTTTGTTCATTGATACTTTTGTTGAAACCAAGGTTGCTCAAATATTTATCTATTCTGTTGTACCAAGTTCTCGGTGCCTGCTTTAAACTATATAAGGCTTTTCTCAATAGGTACACCTTATCCTCATTTCTATCTATGATAAAACCTTCAGGTTGCTCAATAAAAATTTCTTCATTCAAGTGCCCATTCAGGAAGGCAGACTTCATATCTAACTGGTATATCCTCCATTATGATTGAGCAGGAGTGGCAAACATAAACCTTATTATCTCAAACCTAGCCACTGGAGCAAAGGTATCAGTAAAATCGACTCCATATTGCTGAGCATAGCCTTTTACAACTAGCCTTGAACTTGTTGACAGAACCATCAATATTCATTTTGGTCCTATATACCCATTTTACTCCAATGACATTCTTATTTTTTTGTCTATCAACCAGCATCCAAGTTCCATTCTTTTCAATTATCTTAAGCTCTTCCTTCATTGCATCTAACCAAGATTGAGAATCAGCTGCTTCAGTGAAAGTTGAAGGCTCCAGAACTGCTGTATTGCAGGTATCATAGATATCTTCAAGTGATCTAGTTATGATCACTTCATTCTCTGAATCTGATCCATCATCAGGTTCAGCCTCAACTTCAACTTTTTCTTCATTAATATTAGTATCTACATCCTGTGGAGTCAGTCTTGGAACCTCAATTTTATTCACAGAACTTGACTCTCAATTCTAGGAAGAGTTTTCATCAACCTTGACATCTCTGTTGGAAACTATTTTCTTGGTTTGAGGATTATAGATTCTATATCCTTTTGCATTGTCACAGTAGCCAACCAAGACACTTGCTTTAGCCTTTGGACTTAGCATGTCCCTTTTTACATCTGGTATGTGAATGTAGCATACACTTCCAAACACCTTCAAGTGAGATACATTTGATTTAACTCCATGCCAAGTTTCATAGGAAGTTAGTTTATCCAAAGCCTTTGTAGACAACCTGTTGAGTAGATAGATGGATATATTTATTACCGCAGCCCAAAAATCATAATTTTCTCCTATAAAAATAGAAGGAAATGGGACAGAGAACCCACTTGAAGCCATATCACTCACTCACCAAAAACACTCAGCTATATATGAAGGTTGCTCACTGGTTTTCTCTCTAAGACTGCTGGTTTTTCAGCTTCTTCAAAGACCTATAGAGACTCTAATACCACTGATGAACTTTACGCACAAAGGGGAGGAAAAAAAAGATTTCGTACATTCAAAAATGAAGTTACACGAGTGGTTATATAGCCATCCTTTTTGTACATTTTAAATGTGTTTTTTCACCAACTATTCTACCTATTACAACTCAACATTACCTTGACATATAACTTTAAAAAAGTGACTATGTGCTAAATTTGTTCAAATATTCGGATTTGATCTGATAATTAAATTATAAATATAAATAAACTACTTATTCTACTAGTTAAATAGGTCACCGTGGTATATTTGGAATCTCAAAATCAAATTCGAACGAAGAAGAAATTACGATCCAAAGTTGGAAAGAATAAGAAAAAACTAGTTGAAAATTTGCCTAACTACATCACTCGACTCAAGCGATGAGACTGTCGCTCGAGCGATAGGCTAAGGACACGAGAGTAAAAGNACTCAAGCGATGAGACTGTCGCTCGAGCGATAGGCTAATGACACGAGAGTAAAAGATATTCTATTGAACATGTGTTAATGTCACTCGAGCGAGAGTATATGATGGTCCTAATGATGATCCTGCATGTTTTTCGTGTGTATCTCTTCGGTGGCCAGCGACAAGCTTGACAGTAAGGGATGCTTCATTTCGTGAAGGTTGCTGAATTTGGGGCGTAACATTTCACTCACAACCTCTCCTTTTATATAAATAGGATCCTTTGGACGTCCATTATGCATCCCATATCATTTTGTATTGAGCATTATATCAAAACTTTTGCAAATACTTTTCAAAAAATCATTCCAGAAACATTTTCTTGTAGAGAAAATAATTCGTTCAAGTTCGTTGTTGGCTTATAATTTGAAGTGGTTCTACTATAAGGAAGTAATCCTTATATTTTGGGAGTTACTTGTCGTTACTCCATTAGCACATGGCAAATTTGTCTTAAAAAATGAGTGTTTTCACTTGCCTCGAATAATCTTATTCCTTTCTTCTTCTTCATTTCTACTGATTGTTACTTTGTTTAATTTTGTTTCTACATTGTTAAACTTAGCCTTTTGGTTATCCACTTTCAAAACAAACTTTACTATATCACCAATTATATGTTGTTAAATAAATTCATTGTTCATTTGTATTATAATTATTTTGTTCTTTATTGATTATCAGTAAGTAATATTCGACAACATTTGGCTGCTAACCTATTATGTAGGGTGGGCAGTGGGTCGAGTCAACTCGACCTGTATGCCCACGAGCTCGATTCGTGCTCATGACGAGCCGAGCTCGTGGCTTGTTTATAACGAGCCGAGCTTCTGTTCGACTCGGTCCGTGAGCTCATTAATTTTTTTTAAGATATACATTTTTTCTGGAAAAAAATAAAAAAAAATAAACCTTCACAAAGACGAGCCCACGAGCTCGGCTCATTGGCTTGCCCACGAGCCGCTCGCCCGTGGGTTCGACTCACCTTGCGAGTTGGCCCGTTCGGCTCGTGCTCGGGTTCGCCATTTGACGAGCTTAGCAGCCGACGAGCCGTTCGACCCGTTAGCTACCACTACTATTATGAGTATCTAAAAGTCCAAACACTTCATTAATTGTCATGAATCCCTGAAGAAGAAGGGGGAAAAAATACTCAATATTAATACAATTAAAGTCAACACTGTAATGAAGCAAAAAGTTCAATGACTCTAAATACATTATTATTAGCCATGAACGAATACAATTTACAAGAACGGAGAGAGGGGTAGCCCAAGGAGGCCCAAGCCCATTTATTTTTTATATAAACAATTTTATGAATTTTTTTTTTCCTTCTATGTATTTGCTCATTGCAAATAAATAAATAAATAAAGATTTGTCATCTCGTATCTCTGCCTCTAGACTGGTTAGAGTACCAACATTGGATCAATAATGATGCAAAATGAAAATTCGAATAAATATTAATTGAAGAATCAGAAGATTTTTCTATCCAATTAATTTTCGTACGATGCTTACTCAATATATTGAAAATTAATCATTAACCATCACTAGATAAAATTGGGACTAAATTCCTAAAATTATGAAAATTAATTAAGGTGATATATAAGGCATCATCACCTTTCATGTTGACCATTTAGATATTATTTGTATCGTAGATACATCTAGTAGATGATTGTATGAAATTTATGCACGACCATCTATAATTATGAAAATTAATTAGGAAATGATATTTTACTTCAATCGTCACTAACTGTTGAGAACAATAATTTTTCAAAAATTAATTAGTAGATGATTGTATGATATTTTTCAAAATAATTTTTTTTTTCCAAATTTATTTTCAACTACACATTTTATGGTAACTACAACTTTTATTAACTTTTTAATTATATATTTTATCAATTTTTTTAAAATCAAAATTTACTAAAAATATGAAATTTAGCGGAGCTAAACAAGTGCTAGATAGTGCATCGGGTGAATATAATATTTAGAATTATGTTGTTTCATCATAAGGATTTAACATCTTGGTTGACAAATGAAATTGTGGCAAAAAATGATTGAATGATAGTGTTAACTATTTTCTAAACAGTCTAATAAAATTATGTCCCTAACGTTTCCGTCATGTCGCATGTCATTCAAAATGTTACTGTGGCATGACTGTAATATTTATTGATCTCTAATATAATGTGACTATAAATCTGTTGGTAAAATTACTAAAGTAATAAAAAATGGAATAACACAGGACATTGAAATTATTTGCATTAGT
>CAIGRB010047969.1:9394-25115 GCA_903798255.1 Fraxinus quadrangulata | reverse complement strand
ACTTCTAATAGTTGTAATTGAGTATCATTTTTCATTTTGAACCTTTTTGCAAAAATATTTAAAGGTTTTTAGAGCTTCATCTTTAAGACTTAAGAAAAGAACCCAAGTAAATCTAGAGAAATCATCAACGATAACAAAAGTATAGTGTTTTTCACCTAAACTAGCAGTTCTTGATGGTCCAAAATGATCAATGTGAAGTAATTGAAGTGATTGTGTAGTTGATGAGTGCAATTTGGGTTTAAATGAACTTTTTGTCTTTTTCAAACTTCAAATTATGTAAACGTTTGACAAAATCATTTTTGGAAATTTTTTAAAGAAGATCCACTCCAACATAACCTAATCTCATATGTCATAGCCAAGTATCATATTTCAAACTCACTAAACATTATCATCATTTTCAAAATAGATATTTATGATATAAACATCTTTTTTTCAACTTCCTATAAACAATACTTCTTTAAATGTAGCATCATTAATGAGATATTTAGAAGAATCGAATTTAATATGATAGCCTTTATCACATAATTGACTAATACTAAATAAATTATGTTTAAGGTTATCTATCAATAGTACATTTTCAACGGAAGAGGGGAGATGATTACCAATGTTTCCAATTCCGATGATTTTTCCATTTGCATTGTCTCCAAATGTGACATGACCTCCATCTTTCTTTTTGAAATTTGATAGTAAAATTCTATCTCCGATCATGTGCTTCGAACACCCGTTATCCAAAAACCATTTACTCGTCATCTTCTTTGGTACTTACAATAATAATTTAACTTTTGATTTTTGGTACCCACACAAATTTAGGTCCTTGGTAGTTAGTTTTAGAAGATCCTTGAATTCGCTTGTTTTCAAAGTGTAGTTTTTTTTTTGTAAGACAATTGTAAGCAATATGTCCATCATAGAATTGTATTTGAAACTTTGACAAATAAATTCTTAAGAGATTTTTGTTTCAAAAATGGTTTATATCTAATATCTCCTTTATCAAAACCACATTTTTAATTACCGAGCATTAAATTAAAATTCTTCTTCCCTTGAATGAATTTAAAAACATTTTTTTGTAAAATCTTCAACATTTTCTTTTAAAAAACAAATTTCATTGTACAATGAATCATAATCAATATTTTTCTTTTTGGTTTTCAAAATTTTCTCCATTTCACTTTTTAATAATTCATGTTTCTTTTTAAGAATGGAATGGCTAAGAGCGAGTTTTTTAAATTCTTCTAAAATTTCATCATAAGAGGAAGATAAATCATCATATGAAAATTTTTCAATAGAATTTATCTCATCGTTGATTGCCATGAAGCACATGTTGGTATTTTTTCTTGACTTCCATTTTCATTGCGATCATCGTCGCTTGGAGTGCATTTTTCTTGAAATTTTTCTTTTTATTTGGACACTCGGTTCTCTTGTGACCGAATTTGTCACAATCATTGCAAACAATTTTCTTGCTTTTTTCTTTGCTCATTTCTTCTTTCTTTTAAAAGCCTCTCCATTTTTTACAAGAAGCACAAAATTATCGAGCTCTTCATCACTCAAATGTTTACTTGTAATTTCTTCTTCAATTGCCAATTTGACGCCTATGAGGCTCTTTTGATTTTTCCTTGCTCTTCTTTGTTTTCTCCTTGGTTTTGACATTGTTGAGCTCGTATGTCATCAAAGTTCCATAGAATTCCTCCAAAGGATAAGTGTTGATATATTTGATGTTTTCTATCAACATCCTCAATGAGATCCAATCTTTCGAAAATGGCATAAGTATTTTACTTACAAGCTCACCGTTAGTAAATTTACAATCAAAGCCTTTGAAGCTATTAACAGTATCAGTGAAGCGAGTAATCATGTCAACAATGGATTCGTCTTATTTCATGAAAAAAAATTCAAATTCTTTGACCAAGAAATTAATCTTGGTTTCTTTTACCTTACTTGTGACAACATGAGTGACTTCTAAAGCGTGTCATATATCATATGCGGAGTCACATATACTAATACGGTTAAACTCATTTCTATCTAAGGCACAATAAAGTAGGTTTTTGGCTCTAGTATTCAATGACAAATTTCTTTTATCATCTTCATCATATTCCTCTCTAAGTTTAGGAATAGATTGATCGGGTTTTTCATCAATTTTAATAATCTTAGTAGGCACATAAGGACCATATTCAATAACTTCTCAAATATTATAATTTATTGATTGAATGTAAATCATCATTCTAGTTTTTCAATAGTTATAATGGGTGCCATCAAAGAAGGAAGGTCGATTTGTGGAATACCCCTCAAGATTTTGAAGATTATTGTGGTTAGTCATTGCTCAAGATTGTAAAATCTTAATTTTAAAATGAGCACCGTGCTATAATACCAATTGATAGCCCCAAGAATAGCTAATCAAGAGGTGGGTGAATTGATTTTTAAAACATTTTCGAAAAATTAACCTAAAATCAAGCACATGATAACTCGATAGTTTAGTTCAAATCGTAAGCATGAATATGAAAGTAATAAGTAAAAAGTGATAGAGAATGCAAACGATATAATTATGAAGGTTCGATCCAACAGAATGATCTACGTTCTTCGTTACCAAGTTCTTCGGCACGAACAATACCAATTTCACTATGTTGATTGACTTGTGGTGCAATCCAACCCTTTACAAAGCTTTTGGTAACTTGCAAATAAGGAGCACCGATCCTTATACAACGTTGAACTTTACTGGACCTCAACACGACCCACAAATTTAAAGAGAATTGATTTTACAAATTGAAATTTCTCTCTTAATAAATGATATGATCATAATTAAGTCCCAAGAGAGAAATATACTAACATTTTAATAGATAACAATGAATGTAGCTCAAGTGTTACGTATGGAAAACTTTGATGTGTATAATGATTTTCAAGAGTTAATTTGATCAAAAGTTTTTTAAGACTAAAATGATTTGATAATAAAAGATATGAGAAATAAATACAATTTTGCTCAAAAGAATCTCACTTGAATGCTCTTAAATGTGTATATTTGAATGTAAAATGAAGTGCTATTTATAGCAGTCAAAACGTCAAAAGTCCTGCCCAATCGGACGATCGCCACTGTACTGGACGACTGAACTAACCGTTGAGCATCAATAATCAGAACGGTTAAAATTTTGACCGTTGGGCCACCGGTCCTTCGCCAGACTTACCGGTCGTCCGCCATAGCAGAAATCTTCGATTTACTCTTTTTGATTATTTTTGCAAGTGTACATACTTAAGGAACATATTTGCTTAACTTTTCAAAATGAGTATTATTGGTAAAGAATTTAAAAGTCAAGTGGAGATTTTTTTCATATTGAAAATAATTTTCTATGCAAGCGTTTTTGTGAAATTTTTGACGCGAATGCTTGATTTGTCTCGGATTGTTTTGATGCGAGTGATCGATTTCCAAGCTTGATTGTAGTTGCTCGATTTCCATCAACTTCGCAACATTTAATAATGAAGACTCGAATATAAATGTTAGAGATAAGAATAATTTGTTTATTATAATCAAAACTCGAAATCAACCATAGGTCAACACAGTTTCCTTTTCATTTGGCCTATAAGGTCTTGCGTCAGCTGAATATCCCCAAATGTGTACGTGTTTCAAACTAGGCATCTTGCTCGTCCAAAGCTCATAAGGGATTTTATCAGCGACCTTAGTTGGAACCTTGTTAAATATAAATGATGCGGTATTTAATGCTTCAGCCCAGAGTGATTCTGGCAAGGTAGATTGTTCACCTGAACCGTCATATCTGCCATAGTATTCACCACCACGATCAGATCTGACGTTTTTAATCCTTTTGTCGAGTTGGTTTTCAAGTTCAACTTCATAGTTTTTTGACACATATAACGACCGTGATTTAAATGAGATATATATAGTCATATCTTGAAAAGTCGTCTATAAATGTTATAAAATATTGTTGATCATTTCAAGAAGCCGTAGGCAATGATCCACAAATGTTCGTATGTGTAAGTTCTAAGACGTCCAAAGTCCTATTGGCTTGAAATCTCCTTTTATTAGTTTGTTTTCCCTTTATACAGTTAACACACATATCATAATCTATAAAGTCAAGGGGATCAAGAATTCTGTTAAACACAAGTCTCTCAATTTTCCTTTTGGAGATGTGACATAATCTCTTGTACCACAACGATGCAAAATTCTCGCCAGTTAATTTCCGATTTATACCTAGATACTTATATGCAAGGATTCATTAAAAGAAACAATCGTATCAATTGAATAAAGATTATCATAACATGATAAAAAAATTGGAACCAACCAATTTTGAATCATGAAACAAATTAAAATTTTCATTCCCGAATGAAGAAGAATAACCAAATTTATCCAAAAAAAGAAATGGAAATCAAATTCCATCTAAAAGACGGTACAATAAATGTTTCATTAAGATCCAAATAAAATCAAGTCTTTAACAATAATCTACATTTTGCTATTACCTCTACTTCCAATGTCTTGCCGTCGCCAATATAGATTTATCTTTCACTATCACTTGATTTTCAGCAACTCAGGCAACCCTTCATAGACACACTGATATGAGTTGTTGCACCAGAATCTATCCATCATGAGTGTCTAGGTACTGAAGTTAAATTAACCTCAGAACAAACTAAATGAAGAAGAATATCTTTTTTGGCACGCCATGCGTGATAGTTGGTACAGTTCTTTTTCTTATGACCTGCAGTTCTTTTTCTTATGACCTGCAGCATCACAGAAGAAACAATCACATTCAGTTTGTTCCTTATGCTTTTTCTTTTGCGATGCTGTACCTGCAACTTCCTTATCAATTTTCTTTTTCTTGTTCCTTTTGTCCTTGGATGTGGTGGCTAAATGAGTACTTTCTATCTTGTCATGCTTAAATATTTCCTCTTCTTACACACAGTGTGAGATGAGTTCATTAAGGGATCATGAGTCATTTTAACAATTGTGGTGCACCTTGAATTGACTGAAGTGTACCGAAAGAGATATCAAAATCAAATGCACTAACAAGTCTTCAGATAAATCCAACTTGAGTGCCTTTAGTTTTGAAGCAATGCGAGACATTTTCATAATGTACTCCAATATGTTTCATTTTCCTTTGTACCTTATTGAGATAAGATTTGCCAAAAGTATACTTGTTTCAGCCTTTTCATTCTTGACAAACCTCTTCTCAATGTCTTCAAGGAAACTCTTAGCTGTAATCACCTTATCGAACATAGTGCCCCGAAATGCTTCTGGAATAGCACGTTTTATGACAATCAAGCTTATACGGTTCGATCGTTCCCACTTTTCCATCTTCCTCTTGTCATTAGAGGTACTCTTATCAGTAAGTGCAGAAAGTTGATCGACCCCTAAAGGAAGGTCCAGATCCATGACTTCGAGAACAATCATCACGTTCTCTTGCCATGCCTTGAAGTTCATGCCATTAAACATTGAAATTGAATTGATGTCAGCAGAGATACTGGCAGCAGAACTTAAAACTCAATTAGAGAACAATTAATTTGAAGAGCTCACAATCTATAATATGCAAATAATAATTTCAAAAAAATGATAGAGCCCATCATAAGATACCTAGCACAACATTAATATTTAGTCTTTGGATAGAAATATTGATTTGTAAGTGGTACTCTTGGTATAGTGATCAAACATTGACAATAAAGAAACATGTCAATCAATAAATATTTCTTTGGATCGATTTATTGATTACACGTTAAACCAAATAATCGCTACATGTTTATCACCATAGGTGTATCTGGAATTTGGTCAAATATTGACCTTCTTTTGGGGCCGATCAAATATTCGCATGAATAACGCATATACAAACACCTTTTAATATTCTTAATTAATTAATTTTCATAAGAGATGTTGTTTTGGCAACATGTTACTTCAATTAATTCACTTTCGAATATTATACCTCTCAAAAGAGTCATTTGTACCAAAATTCGAAAAAAAAAATCACCGAATTTGCATATTTGATTTATTTTGAAACTTTAGGATCCTAAAGGTTAATAATTCAGAACTTTAAGGATTAAAAATTAATTATCTAAGACTTTAGGGATCAATAATTAATTATTAGAAACTTTAGGGGCCAATTTAAACAAATTATAAATATTTACAGGTTTAATTATAAAATTCAGAACTTTAATGGCCTAAATTACTTAAGTTTCAAACATCAGGAACTGAATTATTAAACCCAAGAACTTTAAAGGTCCAATTTGGATGAATTTTAATCTTAAGAGGCTGAATCATTAAAGTTTTAAACATAAGGGGCTGAATTATTAAAAATATATTTTAAAAATTGCAACCCTAACCCTAATTCGAAATTGCAAAGACGGTCCTGAAATGTTCTAATTTTTAGCCTCAGTCCCCGTTCCCAAAATTGCCAAAAAAAACTGTAAACCATAAAAAGGGGGAGGGGAGGGGGGAGAATCCCCAGGCGACGACGCTCACCAGTGCCGTCCCCAAGAGCTAAGGCAGCGCACGCAGCACCTGGGACAGTTCTCGCGGCAGCACCGTCGCTGCAGCGCTCGACGACACTGCTGCGTCAATCGAAAATTTAAAAAAAAACTGAACTGAAATTATGGAAAACAGACCAAATAATTTTCAAATTTAACAAAACTAAATCCGAAATTGTTAAATTCAAAAAAAAATGAAATTATTACAAGAATTAAATTAAAATTTCGATTCTCAATGATTCAACATGAATAGGCTCTGATGCTACTTGTTGGGAAAATTTGTTACAGTCATAATGATCATTCATGTTGGACCATCAAGAATTCATAAATCAAAGCGAAAGCGTACCTGAATCAGACATGATAAATGCAATGAATGAATCCTGCGATTTTAGTCTTCCAGATCAACACGTTGTTCCTTTATTTTTCTCTAATGATGGGAGTCGGAACAGAATGAACAATCTACGTATGATCAGGGGACCATAACAGTATATCTATATACTAACGGTCTGTTAACCTAATTCGGTCCATCATGAAATTAAGAACGAGTCAAATCTCTACACATAAAGGCTCACACTTTAATTAGATGTTTCAAAACCCAAAATATCGAAACCTTATTAGATCACTTTAAAATGATTTAACCAAAATTGATAGCTTTTAATTTAATACAAATAATTCACATATAAGCCCACATGATCGATTAAAAATCCTTACACATGTGTCATCCATACTTGGGCTCGAGTTTGGGCCTATTACATTTTGTGTTATCAGGCAATGACAGATATAATATCAGCAAGTGGGCTTAGCCAAATTTCATCATAGCCCATGCCCATGGACTGAACCAATTTAATATGGCATCACAGCCCATCAATTGTTGCTTCGTGACTTCGACAGGAGGCAGAGCTACAAAATAATTAATCCTTGTTTAGTTTTGCTAAATATCATATTTTTAGTAAATTTTGATAAATTTGATCAAATGTATGACCAAAAAGCTAATAAAAGTTATGAGACTCGTACGATGCGAAGTTAAAATTAATTATTAACTTCGATTTAAACTTTATCAATTTATAGTTAAATCAATTAGAGATTTAACTTTGACATAGAAGCTTCCTAATGGAAGCACTTAGCACTATTGAATTATAGGAATATTGCTCTTATTTGACAGAAATTATAATCTAGATTTTAATTTAAATTAAAGTCAACAATTAATTTTAACAAAATATTTTATAAATCCCACATCTTTTCAACCATGCATCTCACCAATTTTTATTAAAAAAAACTACTATAAAACCTTTTTTAAATTCAAATGAAAATGTACATAAAATAATTATAAATATATAATATGAGAATAAATTGTGTATATTGCATAAATGTTTTAAGAAAATAAATAATGAGTGGGTCCTAGATTTCTATAGTACTTATTTGGTATCTTCTGATTGGAAATCATATCCATCAAGAAGAGCCTTTGCTTGAGGGATATCTAATTCCATATATGGGTTAATACTTCTTTGTTTTTAGCAAACAACAATGAGAATCAAGGTGACCACCATTAGCAATTTCCAATGGTTGCTTCACCTTGATTTGACAGCTTTGGTGAGCTGAACTTTCAATACGTTCCACAAATCTTTGTTTATCTTTTTGTGGGCTGACTACAATCTTAACTCGAAGAGATCTGATTGAATAAATCAGTTTAGATTATTGCAGAATTAATTTTATCAATTTTAAACAAATAGTTTCCTGTCGACCCCAACTCTGATTATTTTTGTATTATTTTTTTATTTATTAGCATAGTTCAGAATCTCTTTATTTAGCTAATCATCTTATTTTATTCCTGAACTGGCACAAAATGTGATTACGTATGGAAATATCTTCTTTTTCTCTTCATTTTTTCTTTTCAGATAGTGACATAATTTGAGAAAAATATATAAGAAAAAAGGAAATTTTAACTGCCCATTTAGAAAATAATGCTCTTAATGAGCTGCTTAATTGGACATTTGAGAACATCCCAAAAGTGTCAAAATCTTAGTAGGTAGTGTCCAGTGGATCTAGAATATTGTTTAATTCGTGTCGTGTTACGCAATACTTTTGACTTCCATGACCAAATTTCAAGAGAGTTCTGCTATAGTAATTCCTGTATCTACACAGGATAGACGCATTGGGAGGTGGATGGGTAGAAAAATCAACTTTTTACTCCCGGTCCACTCAATGTGAGTAAAATTTAAAATTTTGTTGGAAATTCTGTAGCAATTTTCTGTAGCATTTTTCATGAACTATGCTTCTGGGGCCTGCCCCCCTTTCAATAGGGGGTTTACATATCACCCCCCTATTTCTTGGCTTAACTTTGAGCCTGACTAAGAAATATTCTCATTTATCATTTTAACAATATCAACAAGTTGATTTCATAATGATTTCAAGTAGGCCGTGTCCAATGGGTCAAGATACATTTCTCATACTATAGTTCAGCCACTGTTTGAGTCACGTTAAAATTTTCATCTTTATTCTTTTACTTATTTTCAACATCATATTATTTAATAAAATAATATTTTTCATCACATCAATAATTTTTCATTCTTTTCTAACCACAAATTTTTCATCAATTTATTATTTCAAAATATATACTTTCAAAACAAGATGACTCAAACAAACCCTCATAATTATTTCTAACTCAAAACGAAGTAAATTGCACATTTCCGTGGTAACCTATAAACCCTCATAATAATATTGATTTCAACAAGAAGTTTGAACTTACAAGCAACCGCCTTTGGACTGTTACATTTTCCAAATTTCGACACGTAATGACTAAACCATCCCCATCTCTCTCTCTCTCTCTCTCTCTCTCTCTCTCTCCATACAGAGAAAGCCGATGGCACACGCAAGAATGCCAGACTTCAAAGTTTCAATAGTTTAGGCATCCAAGCAAAGAAAAAGAAAACCCAACTTAAAAGTGGGAAAGAAAAAGCAAAATATGCTCAGAAAAGGTCAGTAGGCTTTTGTCTATTTGTACAATATTTTGGTGTACAACAATTTTCACAATCTCTCACAAGGGTTTTATTGTGAGCCCCATCTCGTTGTGAGAGGTTGTAAAAGTGTACAACAGCACATGTAGCATCTCTCATATGCTTATGCTTCCTCGCTCTCTAAAACTCTCTGGAATTGTGAAAGATCTGGGGCTTCTGGCTTCTCTCTCTATATTCTCTTTCTCTAGTTCTGGGATGGGCACTTTGACTGTAACTCCAGTGCTCCCATCAAACCTAAAGTCTTGTTCACTAAAACAAGAAAATAGGTCTTTCTTGGTGTACAGAACAAGGAGAAGGAGAAGCAAGAAGAACCATTCTATAGTCCCAGTAACTCTCTCTCTCTCTCTCTCTCTCTCTCTCTCTCTCTCTATATATATATATAGAAAATCACTTTTTTGATTAATTGCAGTGGTCTGTAGTCTGTCGAATATTTAAAATAGTTTGATTTGATTTGACTTTTGAGAATGGTTTTCTTTTTCTGGAAAAATATTCAAATGGATTCTAAAAGAGTTTTTCGAAGCATATCAATCAACTAGGCTCTTATTGCAAGTTGTGTCATGTCATAAATAAACTCGAAGAAATCTCTCTTGCAACTAACATAGTCTTAGTCTCCTTGAAAGTACTATGAGGTGCTTGAAAATAAGTTTGTTGTTTTATTTCTAATGGCTTGAGCTTTTAGATCATCTGGTGTAGCACTATCGTAAGTCAAGCCTTTGATGTGAAGAAATCTAGACATACGCGTACTGGGGTGTCTTGAAGATGAATATACACTTAATAAAGAATACTTATGTATTTAGACGAGGTTGTATAACATGTTCGTCTGTCTCTTGCATACAGATCTGTATATATTTTAGTAATTTTTGTGTGTTCTGGGTTTTGGATCAGGTGGCTAGATTATTTGGACCAGCAATATTTGAGGCATCAAAATTGAAGGTAATGTTCTTAGGAGTTGATGAGAAGAAGCATCCAGGGAAGCTTGCAAGAACGTATACACTTACACACAGTGATATAACCTCTAAGCTCACTCTTGCCATCTCTCAAACTATAAACAATTCCCAGGTAATTAAAAACATCACCAGAAGTTTTTATTTTTAATTAAAGACTGGAAAATATATAAGGAATTATTGTTGTTTTGCTTATTCAATACATCACCAGAAGTTTTTTTTTTTAATTAAAGACTGGTAATTATTTAAGGAATTATTGTTGTTTTGCTTATTCAAGTTTCGGTATTTTGAATAAAAAACAGAGAAAAACAGGGGCTTTATAGAAAGTCAAATTTGTTTGTTGTAATCTTTTTGCTTAGATGATTTCAGAAAAAGAAAAGGTTACAACTTGGAGTGCTCTAGAGGAGAAAAAATGAGTGGACCATGTGAATTAGGCATGTTTGCCTTGGCGTGTTTAGACTTCAGCTTGTTTAGGCATGTTGAGCCGTGTCAAGTCGTCCACGTGGACCAATAATTTTATATGAACTTTTTATCTCTGAAACCCCAATGTACAGGGAGCCTGGTGATCAAAAGTTGGTTAAATACCGTGATGTGGATTGTGGGCCCCATACATACATGGCACTCATGTGCGAAACGTGGACTTAGACACTTTCGTGTGGATCATGAGACACCAATACTTGTCCTAATATCTTGCTCTGGATTGAAATACGTCATCTTATCTTACTTTATTCTACTAGTTAGATCATATTTATGGCTGCATTATATCACTATTTTGAGATTTAAAGAAAGAAGAGAAACTGGGATTTTGGTTGCAGTTACAAGGGTGGTACAATAGACTACAGAGAGATGAAGTGGTGGCAGAGTGGAAGAAAATCAAAGAAAAAATGTCTCTTCATGTTCATTGTCACATAAGTGGTGGCCATTTCTTATTAGATCTCTGTGCTAGGCTCAGATTCTACATCTTTTGCAAGGAACTCCCCATGGTAAGCTCTCCCCTATATTTCACGATTAAGTGTTACATTTAGTTTATGTGATGCACACAAAGTGTAGATTTTACTCCACTTATGAAATACAATGTTAATTAGAGTTGTCGGCTTTATAACTCCTCGTTGGAAGTAATTGAAATATTTGGCTTGTTTGCTTATCGCAACAAATGTGAAGCGTAATAGTGAGCATCATATTTGGTCCATAGAATGTTAAGGAAAGGTATTTTATGCTCTATGGGCATGAAATCCACATCAAGCTTTGGATAAATTTATAGCACGGTATTCAACTTGCATGAAATGTAAGTAGTAGGTTTTCAATCTTTATTCGTCGACTTATTAATATTGTGAAATGGGATTAGGTATTGAAGGCATTTGTTCATGGGGACGAAAGCTTATTTGATAACCATCCAGACCTACAAGAGGCATTGGTTTGGGTATATTTCCATTCCAACATACCAGAATTCAACAAGGTGGAGTGTTGGGGCCCACTCAAAGTGGCATCATCTCCTCCTACTGGGGCCAACGTGGCCTACAAGATTTATGATGATCAGAATCCCCATCCATGCCAGGAGGCTTGCAATTGTTGTTTCCCACCAATGAGTTTGATTCCATGGGCCCAAAATTTTTCTGGTGAGTGAGATTGGTGGGATCTCCCTCAATGGCATGCACCAGAAGCATCAGAATTTTGTCTCTGGTGGTGGTTCTTGATATCTCATTCATTTGCATTTTTAAAATGTGTGAAAATACAAGTAGTAATCTATCCATTGTGACCTGTAGGTGTGCCGGATTGAACAGGATTAAGAAAAGTATTGGACGAAATATGTAATTGTCATGTCCATTACAATTTCTCCGTTGCATTTATAAATTTCTATAGACGACAATTTAATGTACCGAACATGTATTTTTATTTGATTATTCCTGCTAAAACATAGCTTAAGAAAAAAAATATTGTTGTAGGAATGCTATGTATGATTTGTATTCAAGATTATTGTTATATAATATCTCCATTCTACAATTATTAGTGTACACATTAGTCTTACTAATAATATCAAAATATCTTGAATATCCTTTAATATTTGCGAAATTGTTATGAAGTTTGTTTATTTTCTATTTTGGAGAACGTTTCTCACTCATTAAATTTATTCAGACAATTCCCTGTTTGGGCTCTTAATTAACTCAAGATTTATGGTTATTATTTTGAGAAAATAGAATTTTAAATAATGATTTTTTTAAGAATGTGGGTTTAAAAAGTAAGAAAAAATTTTGGATTTATATATAAAATATTTTATTATGTAAACGTGTAGTTGAAAATGAAGAAAATTAAAGAGTTTTGAAATAATGGTTGTTAAACAAGAATTAAAGTATGTTTGGGGGAAAAATATATTTTGGGATAGTATTATTTTTTTTTTTAATATATGATTTTGGAGATTGTGCGGTTTAAAAAAGGAAAGAACAAAATGCATTTTGAATAAAATGGAGCCTAATCGGGAGATAAAACAAAAGAGAACTCATTTTCTTACCATTTTGCTAAGGGTAATTATAATCACACACCAATTTTTATTTCTTAGACAACATTTTAATTGTATTTGAAATTCTTAACCTTTGCCCGTTTAGCACTCGTGTCCCTAACAATTTTTTTTCATATCATTATTATCCTCAAAATTTTTATTAATTAACATATTTTGTATTTAATAACAGTTTTATGTACAAAGTCTGTTGAAATAACATAAAATAACTTATTTTTCGGTAGTATTTTTAAAAAACAAATACATAAAAAGTGGAAAAAATATTTTTCCTACATTTCAAAATATGGAAGTAAAATATTTTGATGTGAATTATCATCAATAACGAAACATGCTAATTAAATGAAAGGTTGAAAATAAGAATTCGACTAAAAAAAAAATTACTACAATGAACAAAGATTGAGAAACTTATGTACAATTAAAACATGATATATCAAATAAAAATTGTGATGTCAATATAACTACCCTTTTACTAAATGCCCATGCCCATGGTTTCATGGTAATATTTGAAGGGAAAATTATTTTAAAACCTACATTTAAAGATTAATTTTCATAAACAACTACAAATTATTAATTTAATATTGCATTAAATAAAATATATTACTAATAATTCAACTCACTTACCCACTACACTACACTACAACACACCAACACATTCTCTCTCTTGCTCATTCCTCTATTTTCTATCTCCGGTGAGTGACCACATCGCGGCTGCGCTGTGAGAGAATAATTCCATAGGATCTCTGACTCCGACGAGTAGTCGCTGTGACCTCTGCCCAGCAGCTCCGACGCTGTTTAGGGGTGTTAATGAGACGAGTTGAGCCGAGCCACGAGCTGAAATTCGAAACTAAGGCTCGGTTCGAGCAAAAATGGTCGGGCTTTTTTTTGGCTCGAGCCAAGTTGAGCAAAAACTCGACAAAAAAAAATTGAGGCTTGATTCGAGCTTTCGGCTCGGGCTAAGTCGGCCCCAAATCGAGCCGACTCGTTCTTTTTTTTTTTTTTATGTATTGTACACATAACTGCCCTACAACTTGTCATAGCTGCATGTAGCAGCTGATGAAGGAAGCTGTATTTTTTTTAATGCTGCCTGCAACATTTTTGTTTTAAAATTTTTTTAATGAAGCTCGGCTCGATAGTCCCGAGCCACGAGTAAGATAGACTCGGGCTTTTCTCGGACTGAGCCACGGTCTGCTTGAGCCAGTTGGTGGTTCTAATATGTGGTTTTGATGGTGAAAAATAATAATGCAATTTCCTCAAGGTTTGGAATAGAAAATATTTATCAATTTGCTGGCTGGTTTAACAATCGCGAGTCTCTCCCAATTAATATTCGTCGACAAGTTAAACTAAACCCTAATGTTCTTATTTCCAACATACTTCACACTCTTTCCATATTCCTCTTTCACTTTCAAGAATAATAAGGATCGGCCGTGATCTATGGAAGATGATGCTGAAATCCAGTCATATCCATTGCCGACTTCTAATGGGAGAATTACGGTAACTGTGACGACAGAGCCACCGGTGATGCCCCAGAATACGCTAACACTTGCTTTACCGATATAGCAACAGAAAATTAGGGGAACTAGTGGAGGAAGAGAGGATTGTTGAAGAAAAGGCACCACAGCGGTGCTAATTGAAGCCTGGGAGGAAAGGTACCTTGAGCTGAGCTGAGGGAATTTGAAGCAAAAGCACTGGAAAGTTATGGCGAACATTGTTCCTGGGAATGGTATCATCCCTGTAAAAATTGGAAACAAAAATAAGATATTGAAACTAAAATTGAGTTCTAAACTTCTAAATGCTTGTAAATTTTGGATGGGGACTTCTATTTTCTACTCATCTGTTTTGAATGAGAACGTGGTCGTGGGAGGGGTGATGTATTGCCAGAGGGTGGGAAATTTCAGCACCATTGTTCCTGGTGTGCGTGGCATGTTTGAATATGTGCGGTGGTGTGTAGATCTATGGGTGGTGTGAATTTGCAATTGTGTTGATCTACATGTGATGGTGGTGGTGGTGGTGGTGTGGCAATGGTGGTGGTTGGTGTTTGTTAAAGGTGTTGGTGGAAGTGACGGTGGTGGTGATTGTTGTTGTAGACTTAAGGTGAAGCTAGTATTTATGGTCGTTGATTTAAGTTGGAGGTGGTGGTGTATTGGTGGTGTCTACTGAATTGTAGTGCTAGTATATGGTATGTGCAAATTTGTTTGTGGTGATCCTATGTGATCAAGTATTGTTGGTTACCAATTTTGTATTGATTGTGATCGGTTATGACTTGGTCACGTATCGTCATAGTTACGATGGACCGGGTTAAAGACAGTCAAATTGAAGACAAATTTGGACCTTATTTGATTTCCATTTTTTAAAAAATATATTTTTCTTTCTTTTTTTATTAACACATTCTTCATTAAAATAATATTATACGTAAACCAAAAAAAAATTCTTTCTTTTTAACTACACATTTTACATCAATCTACTATTCCAAAATATTTTAAAATAGGGGGTTGGGGGGCTTTAACACCCCCTTGTCACAATTAGTCACACTTAAAACAAACTTTGTCATAGTTAGTTACAGATATTTAAGTGATTTGGTTACATACAATCACAAATTAGATGGTCATAGATAGCCATACTTAAGACAAACTTGGTCAAAGTTAATCATATATAATACAGGTTTGATCACAAAAAATAAATTTGGTCACGAATAACACAATTAGTTCGTGGGTAGGATGGGGTGAGGGTGGTTTCCCTAGGGTCTGATTTAATCTCTAGAAAATATTTACAATTTCAGAAATTTTTTTAGAGGTGGTATAAGGTCAAGTGTA